>CABFOW010006439.1:22099-32115 GCA_902141385.1 Timema californicum | reverse complement strand
AAAAAAAAACCGTTTAAAAATAAAATACTTTTTACGATACTAATACTATTACTATTTTATCTGCAGACGGTGGACTGAATAAAATGTAATTACACTGAAATAGTTTATGATTATATAATGTCCAGTATTATTAAATTATTAGCTTTTAATTTACAGTACTATAACCCACTTAGTATATAATAGACTGTAAAGTTTAATAGTTCCTATAGTATAAATAATGAACATATATGTTCATAACAAAACTCAGGTGACCTGGTGGTCTAGGGGTTAAGGTGTCAGACTTATGGGCTGGGGGTCCGGGATTCAATCCTCGGTCCCGGCACAGGTTTATCTGATTACCAAACCCTTCCTTCACCTCTGACAAGACGTATATTAATCACAACCTGTGAATGTGTGGAGTGCCAGGCCTCCACCGTGGTTCGGATCCCACGTTAAACATTTAATCTCACAATCACCCTACCATTACACATTAGCAATTGCGTGTAACCTGAACAGGGTGTAAGACATGGTGATGATGATGATAATAATAATAATAATAATAAAACTCACGCAAACCATCATGATTGATAAACGTTCGCAATAAATTTTGTTTCTAAATAAAATTATCCGTGTACAATATTTATACCCGCCTCGGTGGCGTAGTTGGCTAACGCGCTTGTCGTGTTGAGCTCAACCGCCGTGGACGGGAAGATCGAGGTTCAAATCTCGGTCGGGTGAACTGGGGGTGGTTTTTCCTAAATTATTTTCCACCCTCCCTCCACGCAAATGCGGGTTCACTTCCTCTAATTCAACCTTCCCAATTCCTAATCCATTAGAGTAATTAGTACTTAAAGCGTAAGACGCGGTGCTAAATATAAATAAATAAATATACAATATTTATATTAGATTCATAATCATTCAGTGGGGAACTAACTTCTAAGGGCCCCAGGTTCTTTTTGGTACATGGCCCACAAAAGCGTTATTCTGGGCCTGGTCATGACAAGACTTGTCTCGTTGTCAAATTGGCTCCTTTGAGGGGTGTATAGATTATAGTCGCTGACCTCATCATAAACCATCAATAGAATGACAACTTAAATACAAATTAATGCTTAGTTAAATTTCTTGTAAAAAATGCTATAATATGACATTAAACCATATGTATTAAATAGCCAAATTATTGTTGTTAATTCGACTATTGCCGAATCTAAATATCATATTGTACAATTACAAAGTTCATGGGTTTGATTCCTGTGTCTAGGTAACATAGTTTTAATTTAAAGACTATGATTAAACAATAATATAGTATTATATGATTATTTTAATATATTTAATGGAATTTACTATACCAGTTTGCACCATTAGCTTGAACATTTATATTATATCTCCAATGATAATGTTCAACAACATTGCACTTAAAAAAAATGAAATAGTGTAAAACTTTTTTTTAATCATGTGAGACTGACACCGTGCCTTGCACATTAATTTGTTATCATTACGAGTATAATTTTTATTTCTTACCAGTGTTCTTTTTCGCCAATTGTTCGACAGAGTGTCTCAAATATATTTACTTGAAACCAGTCCTACAATCTCAGACTTTCTGCCAATTTTCACTTTTTAATTGTGCTGTGATTTCACTGGTAGGTGACTCAAACAACACCCCCTTATTTTTGTTTATTCTTTGTAGCTGTGCCACTTTATTTGGTAAAGCCACTGCTCTAACAGACGCACACTTGTCAACATGACTAGACTCGCTGCAATTTAATTTTTGGATTCAGTTTATTTAATGTATTTAACACGGACTTTCTGAACCAACTGATTATATAAGCATACGGCTTACTAACGTAAATATATATTTTTAAAAAACAGCCCCTTGGTGTAGCGGCCATTGCAACTGGCTACGTAGCCTAAGGATCCTGGGTTCACTTCCTGGCTGGTACCGTGGGTAATTTCTCCTTAAAATAAATTATTACAATGGTCACCAGAGTTTGGTAAATTAGACTAAAGTTAGGATAAGAGTCCCACCGGCTCCACAACTTCATAATAACTATAATCTCATTGCAGGCACGAAGTGTAGACAACCTCGGTGACCTGGCGATCTAGGGGCAAGGTGTCAGACTTCTATGCTAGTGGACGGGGTTCAATCCTCGGTCCCGGCACAGATTTATCTGATTACCAAACCCTTCCTTCACCTCTGACAATACATCTTGTGAATGTGAGGAATGCCAGGCCCCCGCCGTGGTTCGGATTCCACGTTAAACTGTAGGTCCTTCATTTAATCTCACTATCACCCTACCATTACACATTAGCGTAAGTGGGTATAACCCGAACGGGTAGTAAGACGCGGTGCTAATAATAATAATAATAATGTAGACAACCCCCTGTGGTTTACCCTGGGCAACATTCTGTGTCACCTGAGCGTACAAGCGGCTGAACCTGGATGTCATGTCTCTCCTGGTAATATGTCACACAAGAAATTAATAAAATGAACAAACACAACACTCAGCCCCCAGCCGTTTATTCGTCGGTATGAAAGATGAAACCCACATTTAACCAATGATATATTTTTCAACCATGCCGGGAATTGAATCTGGAACTCTTAACTCAATAGACTGTAGCCCCCTTTTATCTCCCAGGACAGGACAATGATATTATAATATATTATACAATAATATATTCTCCCATGTTTCAGTGCCACCCAGTGCCCATCCTTGCAAAAGAAAAAAAGAAAAAGAGAATAACATAAGTAACACGGGGTTTCCAGGAAGAAAAAGGTTGTTATTTAATAGAAGAGAGAATGATGACGTAGTTTGATTGTTTGTTTAATAAGTCTAAAGTAGTAACAAAATTTGCCGAGGACACACACACACACACACATATATATATATAACGACTTGAAAAATATTCAAAAATTATAAATCTCAAAAACGTAACATATAAAATTATAAATTTTACTGATCGAAAGACTAGAATATTCATATAACTTAGTGATGTTTCCAATCACGTCTCCAATAGTAATAAAAAAAGGCAAAAACATTTTTTTTGTCTCGCCAAAGATAAGGGATTTTTTTTAATATTAATATTTCTCACCCCAAGGGACCTTTAATGAATGCAAAATTATCTATTTAATAATACACTTAGCCTAAAGGACTTGTACAAAAGTTAAACATTTAAATAAATATCATTAATCAGTCAATATAATTTAAGGTGATATCAAAGATTAATTCGCATCATTGATCAGAAATAATAATTCAGTGATCGGAAGGAATTTGCAATATTCATGTTCAAAAAAAATCATTTGGGCATAGAAATATTTATGTCTCATCCTGATTATTTACTGTTGTACTATTAATAAATTAAAAACTTGAAATTCACTAAAATAATAATAATAATATAATTACTTTCATAACAAGAACTATAAATCATTTTGTGTACAACTATAAAAAACCAAGGACTTTAATGTATTTAGTTGATTAAGCAAGAAAGATAAAACTTCAAACTATTCAAGATAACTTCCAAGACAAGATATTCTAAATTAGTTATTTCAAATAGTAAACCATTTAGTAGATTATACAATCAAGATAAATATTTCAAAATTATTCAGGATAATTCCCCAAGACGAAAGATTATAAATTATTTATTTCCTGAATTGAAAGAAGTACGATTTTAAATAAACCTATTCTCGTTTCCAGACAAAACATGGAGCTATATAATTATTTTTAAGATGATAATGATTTTTGTTTGAACTAAAATAATTAAATATTAGGCCAAAAAGGAATTTAGGGTTTATGTTGCCGAAACAATAATTTACATTATTACGTTTTAACAAGACGATGAAGCGTCCTCTACAAATACACCGCAAAGAGTGAAGTTTCCTTAGATTTTCTGGTAGTATTTATTTGATATATTTCCTAAAAAAAAGGGGAAAGGTAGGAGTTACATACAAGACAGAAACAAGGAGAAAAGGGGGGATAATCAGTAAAATGGGAATATGTGACGAGACGGTCCTTGGAAAAATCTAGACTTGGCATCTTTGTTTACCTTAAAGGCAGTAGAATATTCCAGCGTCGGAAGTTTCGCACTTCATTCATAGTCAAAACTTAGGCTATGGTCACAGTAACAACGTATTCGGCCGAAATATTGTTCGGGCGTACTCGACCGACTCCTCCGATATTTTCAATCTCAAGGTCCTCCATTAACTTGGTCATAGTACAACTGTTTAGTTTGGCTGAATACGTCCGACCTCAAAAATATTCAAATCGATTTGTTTGTTTTTTTCGTCTGAACTGTCCGATTTTCAAGAGATGGTTTGTACGCTATCTTGAGAAAGGCATGGTAAGAAAGATAGACTGTAACTTTGGTATTTGAAAGAAATAGTTTGTAGGACTTAAGAAGCAATCTTTATCATAATATAAATAATTATAGGATTCTATGGCGTGAGGTTGCGACAGAAATGGAAATTACAAGTAAGTATTTTTATTTTAAATTAACTTGCTCAGCATAAATAATCTATTAACTTGGTCGGTAAGAATATTTTCATTATTATAACATGTTAGGACATTTGGAGTAAACGATAACCATTAAAGAAGTTTTCAAATAGGGATACACATATTTAATCAAAAATTCTCATTTTACATTAATAACATTATCATGCTAACATATCGACCATAATATTATAGTAGCTTGTGGCTAGTGTGTTTAAGAAACTAAACCTTTTGGCCAAAAACTGCGTTACTCCGACCACAGCCGTCGTCGGCCGATCACTTTCGGCCGAATACGCCCGAACAATATTTCGGCCAAAAACACTGTGACCATAGACTTGATGTTGACCTAGTCAGTTAACTTGTGCGTGTAGCATGTCAATCAGACAGATAGGACAGCTACAATTAAAAACCAACATTTTTATAATTTATGCAAGAAAGAAACTATGTTAATTGAATCTATCTCGAAGTTTATTTTCTCTGACTAGCTGCAGTCTAATAAAATTACGTATCTACCTACATTCAAACACGTGGTTGGTCAAAAATATCCTTTTATAAATACTGTACTAGATATCAAAGAAGAGGAGTAATATTATCGTATTTATGAATAGAATACCTTAACGCATACCCTTTCCCGTTGGATGATGTCGGATGAACTTAATTACGCTTGCCATGCTGCCTACAGAAGAATATAGTAAAATACATCTATATCACAAATTCTCATAAAACTATTAACTGATCCTAAATAATATAATCCCACCAGAGATATTTAAATAGAAGATGCCTTGATATCCACTCACACGTTCAAGATGGTATTAGATTCATAGAGCCACTAATTTGAAACACACAATTATTCAAAGATGGCAGCCACACGTGCTTATATTATAACACCTGACAAAGGAAAGGAGTGCATATCGAGTTCGACCTACTGACCCACTCCACGTCAAGAGACTCTAGTGGTGAGCCAAGGAAGCTTGTTCCTCCCTTTCCCCGCAAGTGTATTCCTCTTGTTATTTCCTCTTTCTGCCCACCTTCGTCCATATTTCTCTTTTCTATGTTCCTGTGTTTATCAACTTCTCTGCTTTGCTCTATTCGTATCAGATTTAGCACTATATAAAGACCCCCAGCCAGGTTCCCATCACAGCTTATTTACTGCAACCCAGCATTGAAGGAAGAACTTCTGCACCGCATCAAAGAACACGACAACCGTGAAGCTTGGGTCGTCAGATCCACCACCTTAGCGACAACCATGGAGTTTGGGTCGTTAGATCCACCACCTCGCTGGCTAGGACGTCATGCCTAGGGTATTTAAGTATCCTGCTGCCTTCGTCAAGTCCTTAAGACTTGGGGTCTAGTTTTTTTGTTTAAAAAACTAGACAATGTAGTTCTAGATTTAAATGTAATATTTTTTCTGAAGAAGCTTATTTTGTTTTAATATGATGTCAAATGGATAATTAATCCAGTAAAGTTTTGGTTAATTTCAAGATGGCAGATCTTTCAGTTGATTCTTTAAATATAGTGTCTTGTAGTCTGAAGGACAAGTCCGATTCTAGTGACTTAGTAAGTCATGTCCTGGACGCTTTTTATGTGTCCTTATAATAATGTCTTTACAATATGAGCCTCTGGCTTAGAAAGTTATAATGTCTTAGTTTTTGACTTATAAAAAACTTCCGCAAGTTCCATTAATCTTTTTGAGTCCAAAGTTTTATCATGACGCCTTGTACGTCGTGAGCATCAGTTCAATTTATGGATGGCTATCACCAGAAGGTTTGTTTACTTTTCCTTATTACAGGTCAGTTAATTGGTATCAATATTTTGGGTTTGTCAAGTAGTTACGCTTCACGTACTGTATTAGTTTGGGGGCACAACCCAGGGAACTGCTCTAGTGTCATAGTGGGGTTCGCTCAAATAATACCCTTTTTCTTTTGCCTTTTAATTGACTCCCATTGTTTGAGTTGCTCTCGATGTACTTGCTATTAGAACTTTATGTACTATTGAAGGTTCTGGCAGTACCAAAGGAGAATATGACCGGCCATATTACCTTATTGTTGACACCTGTTTCATAGCCATCTACTGCTGTTAAAAACAGATCTTCCTGATTATCCTAAATGTTTAATGGATATTATTATGAAAGCCTAATCAAGCAAAACTGTTCAAAGATACATGCATATCTTGTTCACTATATTTGTTAGTAATTATATAATTGTTCTCCCTTTTTAAAAATACTTCTACCTGTGGCCTGGTGACTGCACTGCCCTGTGTAGCCACTGTCCATACTTCACTATTCTCAAGCCTAACTGTTTGAATCAAACTTCAAATGTATTACTTTCAATATTATTGTAAATTATTAATTTTTGTAATATATGTTTTAATTAATAAATCTATATGTTGTTAAACATAATTCTTTTTATATAAAAAGGATACTCCCCTTGTAGTAAAACTTTCATGCGTTAGGTCGATACCAAACGTTCGAGTGTCGGGTTGTGGGGCGTGGCCGATAGTTATTTTGAAGTGAACACAGTGAAATGGCACATGCTGAGTCTCGAATATTATCACATTATTTAACTATGGAATATTATTTGAAGTAATTTGTTACTGCCTTTTAGAAATTCAACGTTATATCTTTGTTAAGACGCTACAAGACAGACACGCTACCGACTTAACTAAGGTGTCAGATAATTTTGTTCAACAAACGATTAGTGGGCAAAACTTCTTCGAGAAAGAGAATTACAATAAATAGTCGCGTTTCGTGAAAACACCAGTATTACAATAAACCACTCTACAACGAAACGTACTGATCTACTTGTGACGGGTGCACTACCTAAAACCCCAGTCCGTCCCGTGTTGATGTAACAGGATGAGCGTGACGTAATACTTTAGGTAAATGTTTGAACTGTATACAATTTTAAGCTATTAATAGTAAAGAAAATTGTACTAAATTGTGCTATTTATATATACAGTATGATCTGTCTAATTCGGCATTGGTTCGTTCAAGCCCGCTATGATTACCCATGAATTTCTTATTTAAATCAATGGTATAAAATAACACAATTCAAATTTTATAAGGAAGTATTTGAATGTTTCGAATTTTTTAAAGTTTGTACTCATTTCAAACATTACTTAACGATGTTTATTAAACCACCCTTATGTGCCAAAATGTCAACCGAAAAGTTATTGACGCATATTAAAAGAAAAAGCGTGGAATTCTGCACCTGCGACAAGCGTTTTGCCTAGAGTAGGAGGAGATATGTTGGCTCGGATATTATCCAATCCCTGTGACAATGTAGTCCCTAAGCGCCCTGAATGACCGGTTTAGGTCTGTAATTTTCCTACGTTAATTTTTCAAAATTGGTTGATATGGTTTTTAAATTTTTCTCGTTTTTTCATATATGTATCTATTGTGCATGTGTGTTTAATACAGTATATATGTTACTGTAAAAGTCCAAACACCCGTAAATCTTAGAATTTACCTGTATGTCCTAACATTTACCAATATCTGATTTTTTTAAACAGAAATATCCTATAATATGTTTACATTGAATTTTAACCACCTCTAGAGTCAGATGACAGAGAGGATCCCCAGCTATAGCTTTGACCAGCACACTAAAGTAAACAAATAAACTGACCTAACCTAATCTAACCTAACCAAGCCTAATCAAACTTTTGGGTCAAAATGAACTAGGCTTGGTTAGGTTAGGTTAGATTAGGCTATGGTAGGTTATTGGTTTACTTTTGAGTGTTGGTCAAAGCTATAAATGGGGATCCTCTCTCTAACCTGACTCTATAGATGATTAAAATTCAAAATGTAAACATATTATAGGATATTTCGGCTAAAAAAAATCAGATATTGGTAAATGTTAGGATATACCGATAAATTCTGAGATTAATCGATCTCAGAGCTTTTACAGTAACATATTATATAACATGTGTATGTTTATATGTAGCATATTTTTAGGTAATTAATTTATTGTGTATTAGCTGCCTACATACTCATAAAAATGGTTAGTTAGAATTTGTAATGTTTAAGTTTTTTTTTCAAAATATCCGGGTAGGTAGACTAGGAGCTAAAATAAAATAGTTAAATATTCCTTGAACTTCGAGTTTAAAAAGTTCTATTCTATTTTTAAATAGCTTTTCTAATAAAAGTTTGCTAATCGTACTAATAAATAAAACAAAACAGTTTAATAGTTTAATTTACTCTTTTTGTATTTACTAATTAGCATAAGTCAGCCCATTCACATTATTTACTAGCCAGATAGATAAATTACATGTCTAGATAGCCTTTGTTTGATTCCGTATGATGCTTAGGTACTTACTATTTTGTGTACGTGTTCGTCATGCTATTTAATTAGTAAATTAATACATACTAGGGTCAGGTGTGTAGCGTCAAGTGGACTTTCATATGTTATGTTAGTTTGTAAGTTCCATGTATCGATATATAAAATGAGCTTAAAAAAAGTAAACATTAAAAACCACCGGTTAAAAATAAGTATAAATTAATTAAACTATTAATTATTTTTTTAACACTAAATCCCTTTCTACAGTTTGGCAGATATACAAATAATATCGTGAAATTAACACTTTATTTTACTTTAGGAAGCCGGACAAAATTTGAAAAACTAATAAAGATGAACTATTCTAATATCATCACTGCCTTCAACAATAATTTTAAACTGCAAATATAAAAGTCATTTTTTAAAAATACGGTAACTCAAACAAAGACGAGATAGTAATTAATATTCCACCATCAAAATAAACATTCCCATTTGATTCTTTAATATTATACAGAAAAGGTGTTAAGGAAGATTAAAAAATATGACGTGATCATAAAAAAAATATTCATAAAAACCAAACCTATACGTTCATTTGTTTTATTATGAGAATTTAATGTGAATTTTCTGAACATGGCGTTCCACAGGAGAATTTGCTTGGATAAAAATGTCGTTAGCAATGTGGGTCTGACATTTTATTGAAATACTTTCAATCTTTCACAGTAGCTATTTGCTAATATAATGACCACATATAATACTATAATAATAAAGCGGTGATTTCAAAGACAGTCTAACTCAATTTAGCAAACACTTTAAACTTTACGTTTAGTACAAACTTTTTTATCTCCATGTTTAGCGTCTTATCACACACTCAAGCTATATATATATATATATTTAAACCAATGGAGAAGAATGACAAAGGTAGATTTTAAATAAATGTATCCACATTTGCGTTAAGGGAGGGAGTGTAAAGTGTATTTAAGATTAACCCCCCTCAGCACAACTGGCCGGGACTCAAACCACCACCTCCATGTCACTGTAAAGCCAGAATAGACGATCTGCACGTTTAATCTGCATGCTCAGTTATATGTATAAGGTGTTGGACTTCTGTGCTGGGGGTCCGGGGTTCAATCCTCGGTCCCGGCACAGATTTATCTGATTACCAAACCCTTCCTTCACCTCTGACAAGACATCTTGTGAATGTGGGGAATGCCAGGCCTCCACCGTGGTTCGGATTCCACGTTAAACTGTAGGTCCTCCATTTCATCTCACAATCACCCTACCATTA
>CABFOW010006439.1:0-18728 GCA_902141385.1 Timema californicum | reverse complement strand
AATTATTATTATTATTATCACCGAGTCTTACTACCCGTTCGGGTTATACGCACTTACGCTAATGTGTAATGGTAGGGTGATTGCGAGATGAAATAAAGGACCTACAGTTTAACGTGGAATCCGAACCACGGTGGAGGCCTGGCATTCCACACATTCACAAGATGTCTTGTCAGAGGTGAAGGAAGGGTTCGGTAATCAGATAAATCTGTGCCGGGACCGAGGATTGAACCCCGGCCGTCAGCATAGAAGTCTGACACCTTACCCCCTAGACCGCCAGGACACCGAAAAAATAATTAAGCCCGTGTATTCCAAAAGGTAAAGAAGACGTGTAGTAAAATAAAGAGGTTTATAATCGCTGGGGATGTTGACAGAGCTGTGGTCTAAAAGGTTTTGAGTCCACCATCTTTACCATGTGATCACGAGGATAGGTGATTTATTCATTGAACGACGCAACATGGAGTGTCTCGACCTAAAATTGGAAATTGTCGTTTTGACATAAAAATGAGGTTGTGTCAAAACGTCAATTCGCAGTGATAGGGAAATATGATACATCGATATTTCCTTCCCCGTCATTAACTGGCTGAAACCGACAGAGGGGTTGGTTGGTCGCATCGTACAATGTCACCGATTCCAAAACCGAGAGCGTGACAGGTTTCGTTCCCAACCGGATGCAATGAGGTTTTTTTTTCCCCCTCCAGATACTTGTTTTTAGTCATCCTGGGTGTTTCTCCATCTTTGTACTCTCTCTAGACCCCTCGAAGATCGTAAAAATAAATTGAACTCGAGATTTTGATGAATTTCGACGTTTCATGACCCTTGAAACAGAAAAAGTGTTTTTTTTTTGGGTTGCCGTCCTTCTGCATGTTTATTTCACCGACTAGAGCTGAGGCCATTTTAATGGGCTAGTACTTGGTATCTTGGGTTTTCATAGGGTTGCCCTGAGGTGTTTTTGGAATTAGGCATCTGGCCCTAAAATTAAGAGTAGTTTACTGAAGGTAAAAAACCAAAAGGATCAACTGTCTCAAAATCCGGTCTAACGATTTTGATTTCATTTTGTGTCTAGACACTGTGTAACATTACAAACGAGATGGGAACTTTCATTTTCCCATGAAAATTACTTTGAGGTTATTATACTGTACTATGAAGACATTTTCAACTTTTATCACATTTCCACCACTATTTGATATACGAAATAACTTTTCACTGTGGAAATGTAAGACTATTAAAATTTAAAAAAATACTTTAGTCAAGAATACATTTTTATAAAACCAATAGTTTCTGAGCTACAAAAAAACATATGAATTTTTTTATGGAATACTTAGAACTATTTAATTGATTTTTATGCTCTTTGGATGACAGAGATGCCAGTAGCTAGCCGATACCTCCCTCCACTACGTCAAACCGCGAGATAGTATTTTGATTTCAATTAACCTACCTACTTTCCTCTGATTGGCTGCTATAAATAGCCTCCTTCTCCCCACACCCTGACCTACTTTCAACATCCGTTTGATTCCCCCTCCTCCTGCCTTTCTCCCCCCCCCTACAGCCCCCTCGCCTACCAACCCCGGACATGTTGGTTCTTGATGATTAATTATTGTTAATTGATTTTGCTAAGTAATTAATTATTGGCTAGGATTTGGGTGTTATTTATTAGGGGGGAACATGTGACCCCTCCGTGACTCGCACCGGCCAGTGTGTGAACCTTTCTCTCCAGTTGTGGACGGCTGATTGACAGCCTCCCCCCTAACCACTATCTACACTCCTCTGACTGCAGGCCTTTCACTTGTTGGTCACTACAATATCGGGGGAAATTCCCCTCCCGGTAATGAGCCGTGAAGGTCGTTAGATGACAAGACCGCATCGAGGAAAAGAAATGTTAAATTTAAACATCTGTGCTCCTTACAGACTCATTAACCTGGAGCTCATCGAAGGTAAATTTAAACATCGGGTTTTAATCGCCTGTCATATTATTAATAGCACCCGGTTTTACAGTTATTCTACAATATAACACTTGAGCTCATCGAATGTGGTAGACAGAGACAGAGATTCAACCTTACACTAAGATTGTTGAACGGTAAAACCACTCTCGTTTTAGAAAAGATCTATACATGTACTAAAATAAAACATAGATCGTTTTGAAGATGATGGCCACCTGTAATAAAAAAGGCTTCTAGTTTTGAGATATTCAAAAAGTGAACAAAATCAATAATAATATTTCTGATTGAAAAAAAGCGATATAGTTATTAGTACAGGATTACTCGGTCATTGACCGCCAGGGGGGTCTGAGGTTCAATCCTAGGTCCTGGTACAGATTTTCAAACCCTTTCTTCACCTCTGACAAGACTTGTGAATGTGTGGAATGCCAGGCCTCCACAGTGGTTCGGATCCAACGTTAAACTGTAGGTCCCCCAAACACACTACCATAGGCACCTCTGACATGACTTATGAATGTCAAGCAGTTAAATATTTCAAAATACGCTATCAAGCTTTCTATGTATTGAAACAATAAACTATGCGTGAGTTTCTAATATATATTTAATAATATTTAAATTATACATAAATTATCTGAAATGTATTTGGTATTTGTAAATATAAACGTTGAAATGGCTGAAACGATTAGTTACCCCTTAATAGGCGATAACACCGAACAGCTTCTGACATTGGAGTGCTCTATGTTAACAAGTCTCTCGTCCGATGCAAGAGCGGACTAAGTACAAATAAATGAAATGGCTAATGCTCGGTAATTGTTAGGATTTAAATTGTATCTATAAAGAATATGAAACAGGTATTTAGCTTAGCATTTGCACATAGCAGGAAGTTCTTAACATAAAGAATGACCACACGGTTTAAGGCGCTACTCTCACAATAGACTAGACTGCTAAAGATGGGGGGAAATCGAGTTTTGATCCCTGTCAGATATATCATTAGCGTAATAAATATATACGTGTGAACAGATATTAAGAAAAAAAAAAGCAGGATACATTGTATGCCGTAATAATCAAGTTGGTTTGTGCGCCACCCGTTTGCACCACCGTTTGCTAAGCCAAGCTTATTCATTCTGTGCGCGTCCACTTGTGCACCATCATTTGCTATTCATTCAACGCCAAAGTGTACCCCACAGTTGCCTAAACAGAGCAGACACGTCCATACGCGTCGCTAGTTAGAAGGTGTCTGAAATAAAACAGTATTTACTTATCATCAAAAAAAGAAATAAGGATTAATACATTAGATTTACTAAGGGAATGTATCTCAATTTTCCAGAGTTGGAATTGGAAAACGAGTTATGAAAATTTACCCAAAATATAACTTGCTGAGGGATCAATAACTTCCTATAAATATTATCAAAATTTATTTCTAAAATGGAAACTTGGATGTAATTATCTGGTGAACTGGAACTCCCAAAATTGTAATGAAGTGTAACCAATATTATACTTAACAAAATAAATTATACGTGAATTACCCGAAATTTATTTGGTATTTGTAACTGAAACGGTTAGTTAGACTGATCCAATCTTTGTACTATATCAAACTATTCAAATTAAGCGGCTGCTAGAAGATTTATGGCGACCAACAGGACTTACATAGGGCCTTGCGGGGCGAGCAATGACAGCCTCAATGAACCCAACATTTGCGAGAGTGAGAAAAAAGTCCATATGGTACCCGCGTTTGCTATTCATTCGTATTTAGCTTAGAATTGCTCGTAGCTGAAAGTTCTGGCTTCAAATCTCACCCACGTGGACAGAGGGGGTGTTCTTGTATAGGAATAGCCTTATCTTAAAGATAGAAAAGTGAGCATATCTACTTTCACATATTTATACGCCGTAATAATCAAGTAGGTTTAAGTCAGTCCATTTTGCACCACCGTTTGTTAAACCAGACTTATTCATTCTGCGCCATGGGCATGGATATACCTGATAATAAGACGCAGAAATAGACAACAACGTTAATCTGACTCGTGTGATTTGAAAAAAAAACCTAAGGTGATTTGACCTAGATTTTAAAATAAATGACAAAATACGCTGCTGTTGGAACAACAAGGCGGGCTTCATAACCGTCGTACCACAACTTGACCGAATGAAAAGACTCGGTGGACAGTTTGTGACCACAAGGTGACCTGGTGGTCTAGGGGGTAGGGTGTCAGACTTCTGTGCTGGCGGCCCGGGGTTCAATCCTCAGTCCCGAACTCCTTTTCAATGAATAAATGCATTTCAATGCCAGTTAGTAGCTCCAACTCAACCTTGGTCATCTTTAAAAAGGCCGACCATGCTAGTACAGGGCCTGTACAAAAATATATACAGTCTAATTTATATTAATCAAACCACAAAGAGCGAAAGTATTCGGAGACGTCTCCTAAAAGTAGAACATCGCTTAAAACATATAAATTTTGATAATCTTCCATAGTGTTCATTTCAAACTGACGAGTAGAAAAAATGTACCTTCATCTGCATGGAGGGAGGGTTGGTTTGTGCGCTACCCGTTTGCTAAACCAGGCTTGTTCATTCTATGTGCGTCCACTTGTGCACCATCATTTGCTATTCATTCAACGCCAAAGTGTACCAGCGGATGCCTGAACAGAGCAGCCACGACCACCACGGTAGCTAGAAGGTATCTAATAGATAACGGTATTTACAAAGACCTGATACGGTTTGCGCATGCGCAGAGGCCATTACGGTATTTAGGTCATTACAAATGGCATGACTATTTTGATAATCTTCCATGGTGTTTATTTCAAACTGACGAGTAGAAAAAAAATGTTCATGCAATAGTAAAATAAGTGCCGCGCCCACGAGGGAGAAGGGAAAGTCTACTAGAAAAACATCCCTGAATATTAATTAAAACCTATAATAGCCGTTTACAGCAAACACAGAGTCTACCATCGTTTGTACATGTCTAATATGTATCACAAAAAAAAGGCTGAATAAATTAGATTTACTAAGGGAATTTAGCTCAATTTTCCAGAAAACGAGTTAAACTGTAGGTCCCCCAAACACACAACTATTGGCACCTCTGACAAGACTTATGAATGTCAAGCAGTTAAATATTTCAAAATACGCTATCAAACTTTCTATATATTCTATATATTAGTGTCACCGGAAACATTACACCATTACGAGCAACACCACCCACAAGTGACATCGGGAACAAATTTAGTAGTCTCCGAGAGGGACAAGGAAATGGAAAAAATTCTCGCTTCAAAACTTGACGACAAGTCTAAATGGTCTTTATACCAACAAGTTCTACAGCGCTATCTGCACTTTAGTCAACACCCTCCGCCATATGAAAATACCACCCCCACCACCACCACCACCCCTGAAGTATCTGTACTTCCCATCCCTGCTGTACTTAATACTGAACCAGCACAGGCACGTAAAAAAGCTGAACTTTTACTAGAACATATCATTTCCCGAGGCGGCATCTCTTGGGACTCAAACGGAGAAGTGAGTATTCAAGATAAGCCTCCCCGTGGATCAAATATTGTGGATTTATTCAACGATCTGGTCAGATCAAGAAGAGACATCGAATCGTCGGGGTGGCGAAAGTTTCTCACAGCGTTGCAAAAAATAAACGTTCCGAAAGTATTTATTGTAAATCCGAGAAGTTTGATGCTCATTAGAGATCCGGTGCCCATACCACAACCACTTAAACCATCGCAACGCTCTAAGAAGAAGAAACTGAAGAGGATGGACAAAACAGGTGGCTGTCATTCAAAGCCTAATAGACCGTTTAGACGACATCTACTACGACCCTTCTCATCCTGCGGGGTTTGCAGGGGCGGCGTCGCTCATAAAGGCGTCCAAAAAAGATCCCGAAAAGTACGAGAATGACTTCGTGCGCAGGACACTTATTCCCTACACAAGCCACCGATAAAAAAGTTTCCACGCAACAAGTACGTGGTGTCAAACATTGATAATCTCTGGCAAGCCGATCTCAACGATATGCGAAGTCTCGCCAAATACAACGACGGTGCAGTGTACTTGCTAACCGTCATCGACGTGTTTAGCAAGATGGTATGGGCAAGGACGCTTTCATCCAAGACGGGGAGCGTCGTGAGAGACGCCTTTCGGGACATTTTCAAACAAAACGGTCGTAAACCTCTAAGTATACAGACGGACAAAGGGAGATAGTTCACGGCACGTCTAGT
The DNA here is from genome assembly GCA_902141385.1 of Timema californicum. NCBI lineage: Eukaryota > Metazoa > Arthropoda > Insecta > Phasmatodea > Timematidae > Timema > Timema californicum. Next base: position 12,586 of record CABFOW010006439.1, on the reverse strand, counting down.
CCGTAAATTTCTCAAGCAAGAAGGTGTACATTACTACACCACTCATAACTCTGACGTGAAGGCAATCATCGTGGAACGATTCAATAGAACTCTGAAAGGACGCATGTGGCGCTACTTTACCAAAAATACACGTATCGGTATGTCGACGTCCTCCAAGATCTAGTCGACGCCTACAACAGCGCCAATCATTCCTGTATCAAGATGGTGCCCGTCAACGTTTCAGAAACTAATGTTCTTCAAGTCAGAGATAATCTGTACGGCAAAAGGCTTCCAAACTCGAAGCTGAAAATAAAAGTCGGTGACACGGTGCGTATTAGAAAATCCAAAATGCTGTTTGAAAAGGGGCTACGAAAGCAATTGGAGCGAAGAGATTTTCAAAGTCAGCAGTGTCGTGTTGCGACAACCTGTCGTCTCCAGACTCGCCGATCATGACGGGAAAGAAGGGGAGGGGACGTTTTACGAACCAGAATTGCAACGCGTACGTCTCCCTGAAACTTTTAAAGTTGATAAAATACTACGTGTCAAGGGTAAAGGCGCCAGAAAGAAGGTGTAAGTGCAGTGGAAAAGTTACCCCGCCAAGTTTAATTCCTGGATTTTTGCCAGTTACGTCAGCGCACTACCATGAAGAACCAATTTTACATCACTTTGCCGAGTGACAGCTCTATGAGATATTTCCCGAAAAATACCCCCACAAATTTGACCACTCAACTTCCTTACCGTTTTAAACTCAAGGGCAGGTTGGAAGTCGCTCTGGCTGAATCTCAATATTCTTGTTCTTTCACCACCGTACCCGAGGGTCAAAATATTGTATGGTACAACTGGGTGGACGCTAACGGCGTGGAACAAATACTCAAGGATCATATCCCTGCTGGAAAATACAGCACTATCCATGAATTGATCAAAGCTCTAAGTGACGTAGAGTCTTTTAAAGGGATTCTGGTGTTGTATTAAAGTACACAAACCCCCCCAAAAAAGTGAATGTTATCTCTTCTTCACCAAATATACAACTGCTGACTCTATCAAGCCAACTAAGTCTACATCTCGGTTTCGATCCTCAGACTAATCTGATCAAAGTAGCAGAGTCGCCGTACGCCGCCAACATTCTACTAGGCCTGCCCTCGCAAATGTATATCTACACGGATATCTTCGAGCCTCAGCCAGTGGGTGACATTGTGGCACCGCTGTTACGTATCGTCGGTATCAACAACGTACACTATCTCCACGGCATACATAAGAGTGCTAGCTATGATCCGTTACACTATATGCCCATGCTAAAAAGGGAAATTGAAAGCTTGGAAATCAATATAAGAACAGACACTGGTGAACCTGTACCATTCTGGTTTGGAAAAGTGTACGTGAAACTTCATTTTCGACGCTGCTCAACATGAACTGTCCCTACCAAAGATACTACGTCAACCAGGCTGGAACAGGAATATCTTCGATCTACCACGGTGTTCCCTATCAACGAGGGCATAGGATAGGACTTTTTTCAGTGGCCTTTTCAAAAGCATCGTACCGTTGCTGAGAATCAGCGCTAAATCTATCGCAAAACAGGCACTTCATACGGGTATCGACGTGCTCTCCGACGCTGACAATCAATGGCTGTCTTTCAAAGTGGCCCTACGGCAACGTGTAGGTGAGGCTGGAACAAAACTGAAACGCAAGACTGAACAGAAGATCAACACGCTGATGAGCGGCTCAGGCTATAAAGGGCGTCGTAAGAAGCAGCGACGTCAGTCTTCTGTCGTCGCCCGACGTAAAAAGGTCAAGAAAGAAGCTAACGATATTTTCAGTTAAAATGTCGTTTCTACACCCCCAGTCCTGTGATTGTGCCAGCAGTTAACTCGATCTCTTTCTCCGTGCCACCCACTCAAACCAGTCTTGAAAGTGGGCAATGGTTCCAGTACAAGACTTTCTCTTCCCTCACCGAAGATTCACCCATAGAATTTACCGTTACTGGACAAGGCGAGTTCTATATCAATCTTTCACAGACTATGCTCTATCTCAGGGCAGCCATCATGAAATCCTACGGTGGCGCTTTCACAGAGGTGGATCAGATCACTCCCGTCAACAATTGGTTGCATTCGCTATTCACATAGGTGGACGTGATTTTAAACAAAAAACTAGTTTCACCGCCAAGCAACACTTATGCCTATAGAGCGTACATTGAAACGCTACTCAATTACAACCGTGAAGCCAAAAGAACGCATTTGACTTGCGGTCTGTGGTTCGCAAACAACCCCGCAATCTTTGAGGAGGATATCGCCGGCAACAAGAGATTTGAGGCCCGTTGGAGTCTCACCACAAAAATTAAAACAGTGGAGCTTTTGGGGTATCTACACGGTGACGTGTTTAACCAAGAGAAATACCTTTTGAACGGCACCGAACTCAGAGTCAGGTTGGTCAGTTCCAGAGACGGGTTTAGTCTAATAGCAGTCCCTGGACTCTCTCGCTTTAAGGTTCACATCGTTGAAGTCAGCCTTCTAGTGCGGTGTGTCAAAGTAGCACCGTCTGTACTTTTGGCACATGCCAAACTATTAATCGCCAGTCCGGCAAAGTATTCCATCACCCGTGTGGAAGTAAAAACATTCACTATTCCTACGGGCGTGCAAGGGAAATCACTGGACAACGTATTCACTGGGCAGTTACCCAAACGATGCATCGTAGGATTTGTGTCAAACGATGCGTTCAACGGAAACGCCACAAAGAACACGTTCAACTTTCAAACCTATGACATGAACCATTTCTTGCTGTATGTGGACGGGGAACAAGTACCGTCGAAACCGTTACAGCCCGATTTTTCAAACGAATACTATGTCATGTCCTACCACACACTGTTTTCTGGAACGGGTATCTATTTCATGAACGAGGGTAGCGAAATCCCATGAGAAGCCTTCCTCAAGGAATATCATCTAATGTCTTTCGATCTCACACCTAAACTGTCCGCCCACATGACATTGCATTGGAATTTGAAGAGGCACGGTTCTCTGATAATCTAAGTGAGTTTCACCAGAGCTCTCACCGAAACCGTCAATTGTATCGTGTACGGGGAGTTTGCCAACATCATCACCATTGACAAGGGCAGAAACGTCGTGACCGATTATGAAAGTTAATATAAACGGCTTCCCGCCCCTTACCTTCTCATTTAAGCCATGGACGTCATTGTGGATTTCCAGAGCTTTATCGATGACAACAAAGAGTTTATCGTCAAAGAACTGATTGTTTTATCTGTATGCGGCACATTACTTCAACATTGGGTGTTAAAACCCCCAAACGCTATTGAGGAACTTTCCACCGATGCCAAAAAGAAAGCCGACTATATAGTCAACCATCTCTACGGTATAATCTGGGATAGCAGTGATGTGGATTACAGCCTTTTTGAATCCCTCATCTTGCGTGCCACAACGCGTGCAGAAACCGTCTACGTCAAGGGCGCAGAAAAGAAAACATTTCTAGTCAAATACACGTCTACACCCATCGTAGATCTGTACGACAGAGGTTGTTCATCACTGAAAACACTTAAATTGGGCCGCACCATGTGTATGGCGCATAGCTCTGTATGGAATTTCTGCTCTGCCTCTATCGACTGGGGACTTCGAGATTGGATGATTGAAGATGTACACGCACACCATAAGACGTGCGTTGAAAACAAGCCCGTGGTTCTGTTCTGTACGGTCGGGTGTTTTCCCTGCTGATCAACTACCCGCATGAATAGCTAGACCTACCGCTCTAGTCATCAACGCCAATCCACACATCAAACCTGATATGCATTTGGTCACCATCTTTATCGACAATAACGGCGTGGGAGAATACTTTGACAGTTATGGTTTTCTATCTCGTATAAATCCACATCTGGCATTTATACGCAAAAACACCTTTCGCAAGTCCCATAGCACACTACAACTTCAAAGCATCGCATCAGACGTTTTCGGCCATTACTGTCTCATATACCTTCTATATCGGGCCCAGAACATTCCGATGAAAACTTTCCAAAGCCTATTCTCACCCACCAATCATACAGCCAACGACGCTAAGGTGGTGAGATATTACAATCTATTTTCAAGACTGTAGTTTCATGCCACCGTTCAAGAGGCCGTGTCCAAGCGGCGTACGCCTATAAAAAGGGCGTCTCGGTGACGTGCCGCCCATAACCGTTAAACATCATGGAAGGTCAAGACGTTTGCGCCCGCAAAGCAAAGCCGGTGAAGCCACACGCAATCACCAGTATTTTCAACACATTGTTACCGCTGGATGGAGTCGACGCCAAGCGAGTCATCGTTGGCATGAGCGTCAAGAAAAACTTTACGCCCTATGTCCAGCTAGAAAAATGCAGGGGGAACTGCTCGGTGTTTAACTGTAAAGAGTGGCAAGTACTGGGCAGATACAAGTCTGTCATAACAAAGTTTTTCAGCAGCACGCAACCTTCTCAGAAAATTAATCTGACTAATCACGAAATCTCTCTGAGACGCATGTGCGGTGACCGTATGGTCGTCATCTGTGAGAAACAAGACTCAAACGGGTCGCCTATCTAGCACCTAGCTGGGCGCGCCTTTGTGAGGTGTGGGAACTCATCGACGTCGCCGTCGACCGACGGGGCATGTGGTCGACACCCGTCGCCCGCTTCGAAACGATTTGATTTGCACGCTCGTCGTGGATGTATGCAACACGCTAACAGAATCGGCGGATGTCATCGACCTAGAACAGCCTACGGTGGAAACGCACTCAAAAACCTGGATCTTATCAACGCTGGATTGTGAACTAAAAACAATTTTACTAACGCATCTAAAATACACTGTTGAAAAACGTATGAACGAATATATTAGACATTCTTGTAAAAATGTATAATTGTGATGTTTAATAAATAAATATATATTTGTAATATCTGTGTTTTATTTACTAATTGTCCCTTACGAGTCCCAACTTGTCTTGTCTGCCTGCCAACCTGGCGCCAGGGAAAACCCGTTGCACTGGGTCAATGACCTCAATATCTATTCTTGTCTTGTAGGGCCAGCATACTGGCGCCAGGGAAAATCCAGGTTACCGAGGTCACGATCTATTCTTATCCTGACTTGTCTTGTCGAACAGGGTTGCGACACATACCTCTAAGGAGGAGGGGGTCTCAAGGCAGGGGAACCATTTATCACACTCTAGCCCCCGACAGCCATATCACGAGGTTCGTGCTGCTTGTTTCGGGACAGTCCATGGTGACGGAGGAGCCAATGTTCATTCTACCTCCAACAGCCATAGCACGAGGCTCTAAATAAACTACAACGCCCTAATCAATGAATAAAAACTCTAACACTTCAATCCTAGCCAATAATTAATTAGCATTCTATAATTTACAATCATTAATAACTAAACGGTCAGCAGGATAGCTTCCTTCCGGTACAGTTCGACAGGGCCTTGTGATGGAGCAACAACCAAAGTTCATTCAACATAAGACAGCCATAGCGCGAGGTTCTAATAAACAAATTAATGAATAAAACTCCAACACCCAAAACCAAGCCAATAATTAATCAATTAGCAAAAATATTAACAATCATTAATAATTAATCATCAAGAACCAACATGTCCGGGGTTGGTAGTCGAGAGGGTGATAGAGGAGGGGTAAAGGGGCAGAAGGAGGGGGAATCAAACGGATGTGGAAAGTAGGTCAGAGGGTGGGGGGAAGGAGGCTATTTATAGCAGCCAATCAGAGGAAAGTAGGTTAATTGAAATCACAATACTATCTCGCTATGTGAATTAGTGGAGCGAGGTACCGGGCTAGCTACTGATGCTCCTCTTTTCTCAATGTTTCTATAACGGTGTTTATTAATACATTTATACTCATTGGTGGAGGATTTCTGCAATAACGTATATTATTTCTTTTAACGAATTTTACGATTTTTTGGTAAATGTCTCTATTTTAAGATTAAAGAGAGATAAGATGGTTGCACTGTATCTTTGTTCACCGCACACTATTATTTCAGGATACGTGTGCGTTTATCCTCTAATGGACCAATAGCTTTAATTATGTGTATGAAACGAGAATCTCAAGCTTCTCTTTAATTACTCAAACCTACCTCTGTGGCGTAATTAACTAACGCGCTAGTTTCGTGTTGAGCTAGACTGCCGAGGACGAGGAGATTGAGGTTTGAATCTCACTCGGCTGAACTGTTGTGGTTATTCGTAAATGGTTTTTCTACTCTACATCCACGCAAATGTGGGTTCACATCTTCTATATTCAACCTTACTAACTCCTAACCCATTTGCGCAATTAGTACTTAAGCGTATCGCCCGAAACGGTAGTAAGACACGGTGAATTTTGAGGCAAACCTTTGAGAACCATTGTTCTTGAATGTAGAAGAGTATCTTTTTCATGTACGCCGCGTTTCATTACCCTTCCGGGCTATTCCCATAGCACTACTAAAGAATAGGGATGAGGAGGTTAGAGTTTATAGAAAATATACCAGCATTTGCGTGGAAGAAGATTGGGAAACAATTGAGAGAAAACACCACTACCGAAATAGGAAGGAATCTTGACCTCCAATTTACCGGGAAAATGGCGATGGTAATAAATTTGTAATTGTTTCAAAACAAAGTCATTCAACTTTGATGTATGATTGGCCTTTTTTTGGAAATAAAATTAGACAGGGATGAAATATTATTTTGTCAGACAATTCTTTTATTCAAACGTTTCGGTTCTTTTTTTTTATAGTCACGTATTTTAATTTTAAAATACTTTGTCACGGTAAGCCGCGTATTAAACCTCTAGAAAATACAATTTCAAAGGCTTCTATGTTGTCAACTTTGTTGAATTATTTTGAATGATGTATTATTTTTAAATATTGAAAAGAGCTCAGCATAGCAGATATAAATGTAACGAGGCCAATTTTTGTAAAATTACCATATTCACAGACATGAGACTAACCACTAATCTAATTAATGAGAGTAGTATTACAAACGTTTATTTTACGAACAACTCATAAGCTCACAGATAATATAGTATGTTATATTGTAGTGAAAAGACTAGCCCATCTTAATGTATCGTTGCCCAGGGGATATCTGAATGTACTAATCATACATCCTTTCCGTGGAAGCTCCTTACCATAGCCCGATGAGATGAGATGATGGTGATAGTAGCCAACCAATGGGAACACTTAGATCAAAATTAAAACTAACTAACCAAACTCTGGTTACTGTTGGTATAATCCCCCTTTCGGGGAAAATACCCGAGCTGCCAGCCGGGAACCGAAACCCGGACCTCTAGACTCAAGTCAGGCGCATTGACCACTACACCACGGGGCCAGTTAGCCCACAGTTTATTACAGTACATATCTGGCAGACTAACTTATATATTATTTTAATATTTAGCACCACGTCATACTAACCGTTCGGGTTATACGCTTTTAAGTACTAATTACGCTATTGGATCAGGAATTGGGAAGGTTGAATTAGAGGAAGTGAGCCCGCATTTGCGTGGAGGGAGAGTGGAAAACCATTTAGGAAAATTTCGAACCTCGATCTCCCCGTCCTCAGCAGTCAAGCTCAACATGACAAGCGCGTTAGCCAACTACGCCACCGAGGCGGGTTAACTTATATAACAATACTTGTTTAACACACCCTAGTGCTTTGGTATTTATTAAATAGTTGGTAGGAATGGAAATGAACATGGGATGCCTTCACTTGCTAACAACTATTGCATTTACAAAAGTGCAGAGCAAGTTTAGCAATTAACTAACTAAATCACGCAGAACTGTCCCCGCTTGGCTGATTTAGGGTAATTTTAATCCAATTTTCATTGGAAGAACAGTTTATAAAATACTAACATTTTTGGCGGTCTAAATTATTAAATAATAACATTTCAATACATTATCATGACTATTATTTTAAATGTATTGGTCATATCTATCAAATAATAGTTCCTAATCACATGACTTGACGTACGAATATATTAAAATTGTTTTAGTAAATTTTGCATATGTTAAATAATGTTCTTTCTACCAAAATCTTACTATATATCCTCTGACCAAATTCGGTGACAGCATGATCTAAGGCGGCCCTCTCGTAATAGACTAGACTCCCAATTACGTGAAGATCAGGTTTAGATCCCGGTTGGGTGTAATTGGAGTGGGTTTTCCTAAAGAGTTTTTCACTCTCCCTCCAACAAATATTCTCTGCAGCTGGACGGTCGCGTGAATATCAAGATATAGTTATATTATTGTGAGATCTAATTAATGTGGTTACTCGAATTTTTGAAAATGGGACTTTATGCTGTACGGCCAATAGGCGTTTTATTTCGTGTGGAGGACTGAATGAACTTTATTTTTTATTATCTTGTTTGGTTTAGTTGGAAAGTGGCGACTACCAATAATTTTTGAATTATTTATGAGATGTTGATTGGCCTCGTTTATTGGTAATACAAGGAGTTTATTAATTTAATTTTTGTTTCTTTATTCATACGTCCATTTCATTATTACCATAAATACGAGGTAAGCAGAGCATTGAAAGGTTACGCCTTTCCTTCAGCCATTGGTATAATTTTATAGATTAAAAAAAATATTTTCCTTTTAGTAAAATAAAGTTGAAATTTATCAGATTCTCATACATTTTTATATATTAAATTAACTATTTAAGGTGGCCTCCTCGGTCAGCGAAAAAGTATCAATCGCTTTTAGGCCACTTGCTTAAAATACTACTTCTCTATTCTGTCCAAGCTTTTGCTCCCTTTCGCCCCTCACCACCAACCACCCTTGGTCATGCCAATAAGGAAAAGGGGAAATATAGCTACAAACTTCTTATCTCATGGTAAATAGGACACCTAGTTTAGTGATATTTGAAAATATAAAATCTTTCAAAAATGGCTCTAACGATCTTGATTAATATATACCTGGGGGGGGGGGCGTTGATTTTACTAATAAAAACGTATAGCCTACGTGATTTTGGGGGGCAAAATTTATTTACTGATGACTAATTGCTTACGTATGAAATATTTTTAGCAAGATGATATGTTTATTTTCCGAGGAAAACATTTCTAAAGGTACCTTGTTCACTGAAAACCTATTTTTTTCAATTTGGTTTTTAAGTTATATTTATACATTTATATGTTTAAAGGGCAAAGAGTTTTCTTTCTTCCACGTGAACTGTTTGGACCCTTTTAAGTGCACTAGAAAACTGAAATTTGTCAACCAGATAGAGGACTCGCCCCATGCAATCAGAAATGTTTAAAAATAGGAGATCTAAATTTTGGTATCTAGGGTGCAGGCGGGAGGAGCTAGCTTTAAATATTATTATTATTATTATTAGCACCGCGTCTTACTACCCGTTCGGGTTATACGCACTTACACTAATGTGTAATGGTAGCGTGATTGTGAGATGAAATGAAGGACATACAGTTTAACGTGGAATCCGAACCACGGTAGAGGCCTGGCATTCCTCACATTCACAAGATGTCTTGTCAGAGGTGAAGGAAGGGTTTGGTAATCAGATAAATCTTTGCCGGGACCTGGGATTGAACCCCGGCCGCCAGCATAGAAGTCTGACACCTTACCCCTAGACCACCAGGTCACAGAGCTTTAAATAAACAAATCTCTTTATGCAAGTTAGAAACTTGAAATATGGCAGGCAGGTAGAGGTATCATTACAGTGAGATAATCAATTAATTCTTAAGATAAGCACATCAAAGTCAAAATTAGTTAAATTGGAGAAGGTGGTTCCAAATTTTCAAAACTAATAGAAACAGCTATTTCCCATATTTGGGCTAAAATTTAATTCGGCAGAAGGTTAGAGGTACCTCTCCAAATAACAATTAAAGTATGATATTTTTAAATTTTCAAACGGGACACTGATAAATAGTAGAGGAAAGTATTAACAGAAAAAAAAATCTTTCATGAGAGATATACAATTTTAAAATGCCAGGAATGTAGTGGAATTGATACCCAAATTATAATTAAATTTTTCAGGCGTGTATAAGAGCCACTCCAAGCACATAGGATTAACGAATAAGTGGATGCACATTTTATGTTGTAAATCCTTTTCTGGTCGCTTGTATAATATGGATGATTATTCCAAACTTAAATATCATAAATGAACATACAATTACTAACGAAAGTATTTCGTTCACTGACCAGCACTAATATAGCACTAACAATATAATTAAATTTAGTGATTAGTGCTTTCATGGTCGAAGACAAATTGATAGAGCTCTATATTGCTTGTACACACGGCTATCAAATATTATTTCTCGCGTGATATAGGTGACAGCTGTAGTCACTAAGGCTGGTATTACACTATCACATTTCTGTCAAATTTCTGTGATCAAAGAAAATGTGATGTAACTTTGATGATTCCTCAAAGATCTTTGATCACAGAAATATTTTACAAATCTTTGATCACATATTTTCGTATGCTCTAAGGTTTGATCGAAGAAAATGGCGCCTGATAGATTATTCTGCATGTGCGAATCAGTCATATCATTTCTTAGGTGTGTATTTTTTTCTTTTAATTAATGGAGGGACTTTTGCTACCAAATATTTAAAAGTTTCACCGTCCATGCGTAAATATTTTTGATAAGATTCTGGATCTTCAGTTTGAAGTTCCTTTAGCAGGCAACTGTTAATCCCTCTTGAATTTCGTCTCCCAATCCAAGTTAAAATCCACAATCATTTAACAGGTTTTATTTTAGTTCCAAGCAGCAACGAGATTATCACAATAACACTCACAGTCGCTGCACTTGGAATTAAACCATTAGAGTCAATTATTTTAATAACATATATTGTAGCGACCGTGAAAGAAAAGTGATGTAGTGTAATAACACATCTTTGATCAAAGACGGTGAAATTTTTCCACCCCAAAGCTATAGATCGCAAATATCAGCTCGCAAGGGCGCCATTACCAATCTTGTTATGTTTGTACGTATCCCTATGTCGTGTCCATTTTCGAGAGCCCTTCGGGGCTGGTGTTAATGTTTGTCCCTTTATGTTTATCGTGTTTTTATTCATGTATTTATGTATATGGTTAAATGTTAAAATAAAAAACCTAACAAACAAACAAACAAACAAAGACGGTGTTAAATCTTTTATCATATATTTGATCAAAGAAATATATTACATATATTTATTTGATCAAAGAAAAATGTGATAGTGTAATACCGGACTAAGGGTACGAATAGCATGATTGTGGGAGTAGCTAAAGATAATTATTATTATTATTAGCACCGCGTCTTACTACCCGTTCGGGTTATACGCACTTACGCTAATGTGTAATGGTAGGGTGATTGTGAGATGAAATGGAGGACCTACAGTTTAACGTGGAATCCGAACCANAATGTGTAATGGTAGGGTGATTGAGAGATGAAATGGAGGACCTACAGTTTAACGTGGAATCCGAACCACGGTGGAGGCTTGGCATTCCTCACATTCACAAGATGCCTTGTCAGAGGAGAAGGAAGGGTTTGGTAATCAGATAAATCTGTGCCGGGACCGAGGATTGAACCCCGGCCGCCAGCATAGAAGTCTGACACCTTACCCCTAGACCGCCAGGTCACCAGCTAGAGATAATCTTTTCTCCGATGACACTAGTACAAATGTTTGTATAGCTCCCATTGAATCTTGTTTTATTGTTTATCTGCTTGTGGAACTGATAACACAATTCACACTCAGGGGGATATGCAGGATTTTTAAGAAGGAAAAGTTTACTCAAATAATAAACGTGATTTGAATTCGTTTATGATTCGTACTCAAGATAATTATTTTTGATCATTTGTATTTAAAAATAAAGCTATTCGATAGACAAGGGTAGTAAGAGCACCATTTAGAAAATAAAAACTTTTTTTTTGCCTCCAATATTGATACAATATACACTATTATAAAATACATCATTCTACGTATTATATTACTTGTGTTATTTTATAGATATTGATATCAAAAGTTACAATTGCAAGGACTACACTTGAAGAGTATGTCCGTGAAAGTAGATCTAGTCTCTTTTTCTAGATGTCAGAAGTGTCCATTCGTAAAAAAAAAAAGTATACGTAAATAAGTTTGATTCGTAAATTTACTATTGGTATAACAGTATCAAGGGTGTAGCGTCATGGAAGACGATGATAATAAGTCTCCCCGAACCTTATATTGGACAGCTAAGAAAAATAAATACCAAAGGCTTATTATTTATATAAGTTACTATTTATTGTAAGGTTAAAAACAGCTCAAAAAGTGATGAAGCTTAAATAAATGCTGTTTGCATTGAGAAAATATTATATATTTATTTACCTTTCCTGATTTAGATTCGCCTCACTTTATAGCAAATATATATTTTTTTCTAGCTGACATCACTCCTATCAGATTCTCACCCTTCTATCTACTCTAAGCTTACCACGTTTAACCTCAAGAAGAAACTAGTCTCCAAAATTGTTTGATGTTTAGATGCGGGGCTAGCATAGTAATAAACCAATACCACTCGTAATATTATATATACAGTAAACAATACTTTAAATATTTTCAACTATTAACTGCTAGTTTATTACATTTATATGAAATATTTTGTGAAAAGTTTTGATTAAAGTTTGATAAAAGTTTACAATGTTTAGCTTCCACATTCAAAAATGCCA
>CABFOW010006438.1:0-32115 GCA_902141385.1 Timema californicum | reverse complement strand
GTTTTGGTGTGTAACATTTCATAGAATAAAACTCTTTTGAATGACGAAAAAAAATATTTCTGGACGTATGGCCTTAAGTTATTTCATTCTAACTTCACTTCTAAAATCACATTTGTAATAGATATAGTTTAAAAGCCAAGTCTAACATCAATCATGAACCCACACAAGTATTCAATATCACCTCCCCCTTAATGCCAGCCACAGATATCCTGACAGAGTATAGGCCCACACACAAAGATACAAGAAGGGGTGGTGACACTATATAAATATAAACTGCAAGTTGGTAGTCCTGTTATGAAATCAATATAGGGAGGGTTTCTGATGTCCTTTGGAGTGTTTAAATAAACATTTGATGAAAAGCAACAGCCGCTAATAGACTTCTTTGAAAGCGGTGGCATATTAATTAAAAAGTGTAAAATTTGTTGGTCAGTTTCTGTATTTTTTTTATTTTTCTTGCGTTTGTCATGTTATATCATTCAAACAATGTTGAGAACCAGTTAATTAACTTTTTTTTAACTAGTATTTTATTTTGTGTGAATAAACAAAATAAAGGACTATGATCCAATATAACTATGACAGACATATCAGTTATAAATGTAAAGAGAATAGGACAATATATCGATCCAGCAACAAAATGCGACCATGACAAAATATCATTCAGGATAAAACACTGAGAATGCCTATCATTGTGAATAATCTCTTGTGTAAATCACCAATATTTTTAAATCAAGGTGAAGCCCATCTCTACTTTGTTACAGCTAGTGCTAGACACATCAGGATAATAGTTGTATGGCCTTCACATGAATTAAACAACTAAATTGGAAGGAAAAAACACGATAAAAACCTTAAAAAACTAAATATTTACTTTCAAATTGGCCTATGACCTGATGTAAACAAACACAGATTACTGTACTAGTTCCATAACACACTGTGGAAACTTACTGACAGCTATGTGCATGCGCCAATGAACCTCGAAGCAAATCTCATACTTACCAACGACATCTGCTGGCAATTGGGGTGGACCACATTACAAGCAATAACAAATGCTTCTCTGGCAAATTCATACGCACAGATGTTAAAGTTTGACAATAATACTGGTAAAGTAGGTTTTTTGTAACTCTTATCAACGACCAACCACTGAACAAACTGCTATTATGTTATTTTGTTGTGCCCAACTCACAGACCCCCTGAGGCCCAGCCATGGACCCCAGTTTAAGAACCCCTGTTTTAATTCATCAAAGTGAAAGATTTGCTTTCTATTCCTTGTATGTTGTCAGTATTTACTAAACAAAAATTTAAATTGAAATATGAGCTAGACAAAGTAATGAATGTATTTTTCTTAATAATTGTAATACCTCAAAATTAGAGTAAAAAGATGAAATGCCAGACAGCAATTGATTTTGTTGTTGTGAATATATAAAAAGAATAGAATCAAGCTTTTATAAACAAAAAGTGTCCTTGTTGAAATGTTATATTACAATATTGAACATAGTTTAGCATTAAATGTGTTGACTAAATATAAATCATTTGTTGTAAATATTGTAGAGAATGTTGCATAAAGGTAAAGTGATAATGTAAACAATTATAAAATAGCAACATAAAAAATAAAAATACTTAGGTCAGTCAGACTCAATACCATTTATTAGGATACACTTAGTTCTTGTAAAACCAAGAAGTTTATAAATCAATGAATGGAGATTTTCTGTATGATTACTTTCTTAGAATTATTATTTTTTGTATAAACTTACTTATATATAAAATGGCATGGAAGGATACACCAATATTACTGATTTATGGTGTTTAAATTTTGATACAGTTATAGTTTGTACACCTTTATCGTATTTTGTCTTTGTTAACACAGAATTTAATATCCTTAAAATATGTCATGAGTATAACCACACACCTTTCTTCTGATGATGAAAATTAGATTCACTTCAACTAATAAGAACAGTTGTAAACACTGCTTTACCCTTAAAACATAGTCACTTAAAACTGTTCAGTAGGAAATTGACAGCAAAAAAAAAAAGAAAAAAAAGGATTATTTAATAACACCATTTTAGCTTTTTACAGTACATATACAGATATATATATATAATTACATATCTTACAAATAATATTTTAAATAAATGAAGTATCACAACCAAAATTTAGTTGCATATTGTAAGTTTTATTGCTTAAAAATCACTTTTCTTCTTTCAACAATAGTTTAATTTACACACTATTAGTTTGCAAATGTCCTTAAAAAAGCTTAGGCTTGTTACTTAAAAGCTTAATGTGTATCATTTATATTATATTAAAAGACAATTTATCCATTTGAAATAAACATTTTAGTTTTATAAATATACTTTCCATAGAAAGTGGGTTTCAAATGTACAAAAATAAATACATTTAGAGGCCAGTATATACTATAGTTCTTACTACTTAGTGAAAGCATAGAAGAATATGTATTATGCCAAACAGTTTTAAGTTAAATTGAGATTGTTTTAATTAAATTCAAGGATTATGTTTTGTCTAGAGCTCATGTCTAGTAGAATTATGGTATCTTAAGAGATCAAACTAAAAAATAAGATTAACTAATTTCTGGCATTTCAAATCAATCATAAAATCAACTATAAATCATAATTGAAGACAAATATTGTTTGTTCCACAATTAGTAAATTTAGAATCCAATAGTTAGGTTGGTGTTTTTTAAAATTGATGCATTTTTAAGCGGCTTTATCAGAAACTAGATCAGCCAAACATTATATCTAAATGCTTAAGTATTGAATAAATTACATTATACCTATTAAGTTTATTTAAATTATGACAAACGACAAATTAGAAAGCAAGCCGGGAAGTAATTCTTTGTTTTCAGTCATTCTCTGTCCACACATTTTGGTATAATTTTTAGTCAGATTATTTTAATTATTTAATGGTAGGACTGTAATTTTATTTATATACACATATGTATGGGTGTATATTTTTCTAAACATAAATTTTTCTACTAGTTTTTTTTCCCATTTCTAGTTACACTAATTCTAATGAATCCTTTCAGATCATGAAAATTTATTATTGGCAAATCAAACAGTTTTGGCACATAAAATTTCTCTTAAAGGCTTGTTACAAATAAGTGTTAGAGATGACTTAATTAAAGGTGGTAGGAATAACTTTATTATTCACTCTAGACTGATAATATCCTTATAAGACTAAACATACAAGAAACCAAATTAAAAGACTATCTTCTTTTAAATTAATTTGGGGTAGATGAAGTCAAATCTTAAAGTAAGAAAAATGAGGAGGAAATTGGATGACTTCTAGAGTATGAAATTAATACTTAATTATTTTTATAGCGTTAGATGTGTGCTAAAACAATAATACATATTTATAATTTCCACTCTAAATTAGTTTTAAAATGAATATGGATATTTAGAAGTAATATATACCCAATGAAGTAAATAATTCTTAAAAAAAAACAAATGGAAAAAAAAAGAGGACACAATGAACACAGTAGTTAAAGACTTAGTGTTTGACATTGGAAAATGCTCAATGAGATAGTGGTATTTACTTGAACAATAGCTGTTGTGTTGGGGACTATGTAAGTTTTATTATATCTAAGTCATTTGTTCAGTTCCAATTGGAGTCCAAAAAAATTGTTATTAACTTAAAGCAATGAAGTTTTACCTATAAAGCCCGCCCATCGATTCAAATATTTTATGGAGATTGATCTATTAATTTTTGTTTGTTAGAAATCTAGGTGATTTATAAGTGAAATAAATAGTTGCAGTGGTACACTATTGGCTATTAATAAATAAGAGACTTGTTCAAACCATAGAACTACATTTGTAGTTTAGAACATGCAATGGAAATAGTCTTTTTATTTTTAACACTTATGGCATAGAAATTAAATCAATTACAATAATTTTATTAAATGAATGCATTTATAACTTTTTTTAGTTTATTTAAGATAAAAAAAAGTTTTTTTCTTAATTATTTTAATCTTATTTTAACCAATTTGAAGTGTTAGTAACTCTTGTGTTGACATGCTTCTAAACCCTAATAATAAATTAATGAGATTTATTACTGTCAATTGTCCATAGTTGTATAAAATATGAGCCCGAGAGAAAAAATATTCTCGTGTCTTCCATCAAGTGTGCTTAAACTGCTCCTTTAGAGGCAACCCAAATCCCTGCTGTGTCGGGGATGTGAACGAAATTACAAGAGTAGAGTTTTAGATGCTGTCATGATGAATCAGTGAAACCAACATAGTGTTATTTATATACATAGTGTTGGCGTGTGGATTCTAGATGGTTAGATATGAATGGTGCCTGATAAGAAGAGTTCTGGTCAACAAATATGAAAATTCATATTAACAAATGTGACAAAATTTGAACTCTAGCAAAACACAACCATAAAAAGTAGTGTGTGTGTTTGAGGCATACAAAAATTAATGGCACATGTTTTAAGGATAACTAGCAGATTTGAATAGTACAAAGTGAAAATGTCTTGGCATCTGGCAATAGTTACAAACCCATGTGCAAAAGAAAAGATTAAATTATATCTATTAACTTTGTGTATTTGGAATATAACTGCATATACATTGCCACACCTTTTAATGGAATGTTTTGGAGACTAAATATAGCCCTGGATCGAATGTCTTATCAAAATACATGTCAATTAGAACTAGATAGAATATATTTAAAATATATTCTGCTCGGGTAATTCCACCTCTAAAATGTAAGTATTTATATATATATATATATAATTTAAGTGCTTTGCTAATGTGATATTTTGTGTGTGCATGTGCACTCTTCATAGCTTTTGAATGATTGGACTGTTCTCAATCAATCTTAAAACAACCATAAGCACTCACCAGAACACTTATACTTTTGTCTATGATTTTATTATGGACCACCATGAAAAAATAGAACATTTTGTTGCTAAACAAATAGCAAATATTTAGTTACACCTATCAAAGTTAGAATATCTTTAGTATGGGTGTAAAATACTAGGCCTACTATAAACATAGCTAATTAAAGCAGTAATGAAATATTTCAAAATATAAGAATAATGTTCCCAAATCAGTTAAATGCATTGAGTCCATTTTAAATGTGTTATTGGGCATATGAAATCAATGGAAAAATCTGATTAATTTATATTTTTAAAAAGCCTGACACATCTATAATCTAAAATAAGCTTTTGATTACTAACAATTTCATCACTCACAAATTCATTAAAATATATTATGTTTGGTGGGTAATTTCTGAAAGGTGAATGCATAGATGTTTTTAAAAAAATGTTAAAATTTACTAAGTAAAATTTTTGTTTAAGAAATGTGTGCCTTAATTTTTCTTCTTCTAGATTTTGTCAATGAATGGCTATTGTGTACGTTTTAGGATCACCCTATTGAACACAGTTAAAAGGGATCCACCTGCCAAGGAACATTATATGGAGGTAGCATACTCTAGTTGGGGGAGTTTGAGAATTGCTCGCCTGACTGTTTAAAATGCATGAATACTTGGCAATCAGATCTGGTGTTTATACCTACTCAAGCACTAAGATAACTAGAAATGTTAAAGTTTTTTCATGTTGCTGGACCCTGAGCAAGGTACTTAAGGATTGGCCACCCATGTTGATTAAGGGCAGTTATCAATTTCAGGGGGGCTGGGGCAGAGGTAACTTCACCAAAGCACTAAGCAGTTGGTGATGTGAAGCTAATTCTCTAGGGAAAACTGAAATGGACACCACCCCCTTGATGTCCGCATCAGGTAAAATCTGGTACTAGTACTTACCAATCCTTAAGACTAATTTCTGGACCTTTCTTGTAACAATGGTAACAATTTGAGGGGGGACTTAAGTGGTTATCACTTTTAGAAGCCTTTGGCTTTAGCAAGGAAGTTAAATTGGATTAAAAAGGCCAGTTAAGAGAAATTTGAAGGGAAGAATAGAAATTTTCCTGGGTTAAACTGCTTAAATATTTATCTCAGAGAATAGCTAAAATTTTAAATTTCTTGAGTGGTAAGATACTGCAACCACTAATTGATATATTGCCAAATTAGTTAAAGAAATGTAGGAATTTTTGATATAAGATTTGAGCTAATTCCACAGCAACAGTAACCTAAAACTGATCATAGATTAATCTTTTATTTAGCTCTCTCTACCAAATGAGTTAGTTTAAAAGTTAACTCTTCTTTGTACATTTTTACACTTACAGATTAAATACAAATAACATTTCCAGTAAAACAAATAAATATGTAAAATATACTTAAAAAATTTGTTATAAATAAAAATATCAATTTTATATTTCTTAGTTTCTTTAAGATTATTCCATGGATGTCTTCCAGAATATTTACAATTAGAAATTTTAAAAATTCAATATATGCAATCAAATAAATACATTAAATAATATGAAATAAATATATTTAAAAACAAGTAAAAACATCAATTTTAATTTAATGTTTCATTAGAATTATTCCATGGATGTTTGCCAAAATATTTATAGTTAGCAGTTTTAAAAATCCAATATATTCAAAAATATAACTATTCCTACAAGAAAGTGAGCCTTAAGCCAATTAAAAGACAATTTTTTATATGAAATATTGTTTTGTTTACATATTATAAAAATTTAACCCAAAAGTGTAAATAATTTTATGCTTGCAACTTTATTAAAATTGTCTTGAGTATTATTAATTAAAATACTATGTAGGTAATGAGGAGAATAAAATTAAAGTTTCTAGTTGCAGTGTGAAGAAAAAAGTTTCATCTACAAATATTTAGTTTTGGACTTTAAACTTTTACTAAGCCTATGAAAATCAAATTTATTAATACAATTAATGAAACCCATGAAACACATTGCCCAGAGTAAGAAAAGAGAAATTTTTAAATGATTTTCTGACTTAAATCTGAAATATATTGGACAGTATACATTTTAACCCTTTTAATGCCACAGCCTAATCTGGATCGTATGCAAAGCGTGCCAAGACTATTTCAAGTTTTGTGTGCTAAGAATGCCAAAGCTATTTCATCATTTGTGTAACCCGTGATTTATGTTGCAAACATGGTAGAAAAAAATAAAGTGGAATGTTCTATTTTTAATAGTTAATAATATTTTAGCTCCATCAATCAAGAAACGGCAGAAATAATGCAAATATGAAAGGAAGATCACATCAACTCCGACACTTTTAACAATAGAAGGCAAAGCTGATCAGATTGACATAAACTAAAAGGATTGATTAGGTAATCAACCATACTATTAAATAGTTATTCTCACAATTAATGTTTTTTAACTTGTCCTAATCTTTTAATGTTCCAAATATTTAATTAAATCAATACAACATTTAAAGATGTAGTGTAAAAAACAACACTTCTTTTAATACATATATCTCACCAATGAAAAATTAAAAATATTTTTGAAATATGAGAATAACATTTAATTAGTTTAATTTTCTCAGTCTCTTGAAACTAGTTTAAAATATTAATAATCAAAGTAAATAATAACATAAAGGTGTGTAGTGACAGTGGTATTTGTGTTTTAAGTTTGAAAAACTATTGTGTATTAAATTCTTTAAGCTGCACAACTTTGTTTAATTTCGGACTAAGTAACCAACTGTGAGAAATTTGAGGTGCCTTTGTGACTTTGATGACACTGAATTAAGCAGAGGGGCAGAGAGAGAGCGAAAAAATAGATATTTGTTACTGATATAATAGCTGAAAATTTAACCTTTAAAGTGAAAAATGTTAATATTTAAAATAATTTTCAATGATTTAAAACTATAATGCTTTAGAACCTGTTGACATTGTTCTATCTTTATTAAAATATCTGAATTATTGAAATAAATTTATATCCCTGATTTAATCAGAGGATTTGCTGGCAATAAGGCAAGAAAAAAATACTTTGATGAATTTGATCACTTTAATAAAACTATAAGTTTCAATATTTTTTTTAATTTGGTATTTTGATTTTTAAAAGTATGCAAGGATAGGGAAATGTGGAAAACGTTAGTGAGAATGGAATAAGTACGGAGTCGTTTTTTAAGCTATATAAACAGTTTATTGCTTACCTCGTAAGGCAATAGCGTGATTTGGTATGTACGTAATGCTCTTTATACCATCAACTTTCTCCCTCTGAGATAGCCAATGTAACTAATTTAACATTTTCAGTCACCACAAAAATGTTCCATACCAAAAGTACTGTGCGGTACAGACGAGTAAAGGTCCTAAAAATAGGGCTTATGGTCTTCAAATGCCTTAAGACAGTATTGTGTCAAAAGAACAATCAAATCAGAAGTTGTGTGTGTAAATTAATATTAAACTTTTTTTTAAAGTTTTTATTTTATATACTGACTGAATCTAAAAATAACTTTAAGAGAGTTTAATTGAATTAACAACTTATATGGAAGTTGACTATTTTTTAATGTCTCATAACATAATTACTAAACGTATGTAGTATAAATTTAATTTGACAATTTAGCTCAATCGAGAGAGTGTCTATTTACTGAGCTAAGGCTCCCGGGCTCGATTCCCGGCATAGTCGAAAAATTTATCACGTGAAATGTGGATTTACCCTTTCACAATGATGAATTAACGATCGGGGACTGGATGTTGTGCCTGTCCTAGTTTTAAGTTAGATTATAAGGCATATGAAGCTACGACAGGTCTAGCAAACTGGTAGTGGAAAATATATGGATTGAATTTACCCAGGCCAAAGGCTGGAAACAATAATGGATGTAAAAGTAAACCTATTGTCCATCCCATTTCCAGATTGCGATTTTTATAATAAAACTATGTGACTTTACTAATTAATTTTCAATCACAATCAAGAAGAAATGTTGAAAAAATTTGTATCCCAGAAAATATAAAACTTGATTCATGGGAGACATTAACATAAATAGAAGATAACATAGTAGTCCAGAATAATAAAGCCAACAATCAAGATAAAATACAGCACTATATCAAAATTTGACCAAAAGTCAGGTAGTGTCAAGAGGGTTCACACAATTACTAGAGTGCTCAATCAGGGTGTCCAGCCAAAGTGTATTTTAAAATTTCAGGTTTTCCAGAACCAATATTCAACTTTTTCCGTCACTATATTCAAACATTATTTTATTATGAGCACATCTTAATGACATATTTTTATACTCATACCCATTCTGAAATTGTCATTTTATACAGGTGTTTAACAATATCAACCTATAGTGATGGGCTACT
Source organism: Timema californicum (assembly GCA_902141385.1). Lineage (NCBI taxonomy): Eukaryota > Metazoa > Arthropoda > Insecta > Phasmatodea > Timematidae > Timema > Timema californicum. The sequence continues at coordinate 22,932 of CABFOW010006438.1, read as the reverse complement.
GGATAGTGCAATTTAAGCTAGATTTCAGTGAGATAATATTGAGATATTAAAAGTTCGCCTTAAACTAGTACAGCTTAAAATTGTTGCAAGACAGATTATTTTTTAATTTCTTCTTCCTATAATGTAATCAATTCTTGCACATGCACATCACCATAACTCAACTTTGGCTAGATACACGTGGTAAAGGGGTAAAAATACAACTTGAAAATCACATGAACTGGGACAACCGTGTAAAATAAATTTGAAGTGTGTATTAACCGGAAGAAAAATATTTTTATTATTGAAAATAAAAGTTGCATTTTTTCTAGTAAATATGTAAAAATTCCATAAATCAGATAACATTATCTGAAGTTTCCATAAACTTTCCTTGACTAAGCAAATTCCCTGACTTTTCCAGGTTTTCCAGATCGCAGAACATCCTGTCAACTCAAATATATATATAATCACAACCTACTTTCTTGACTATTTAGATGAGTAGGGGTGTGGAAATAGTACTATTTTTTTCTGTATCAATAATTTTGAATCAAATAATACAATTCCAAACGAATATTAAGTAGTAGAGATCGAATAGTTTTTTTCCCCCATATATTAGGAAATTTATAAATTTGTATTATCATTTTGAAACAGATGTTTAAATGTGGTTGTTGGTAAAATGCAGAAAATACTAAAAGATAACCTTTTACCCTGAATTGAATACTTTTCAATGGATATTTATTAATGTTTGAAATAGTTTTTATTTACAAATACTGTTTTTTTTCAACAATTTTTATAAAATATTTTAACTAATCTAAAACCATGAGCATTTATTTTTTAATGACTTTAAATACAGCTTTGATTGGGCATTGCATTTCATTAAGTTTTTAATACAGGCATACTTCACTCTTTCAACAGCTAGGATCCAGGGCACTGATAAAAGCCAAAAATTGACGAAAGTCAAAGCATACCATTTATTTGGCCTACAAATACATCAGGGCCAACAAAAAACCGAAATAAAGATAAAATAAATAAAATGCCGTGTAATAAATAAAAAATACTTAAATAATAAAGCCGTTTGTGATGTGTTAATTAAACTTAATTATCTCAAGCTATTCTTGCAATTTGAGAACATTATGAGTTATTTTAACTTTGTCACTACACTTAGGACCAATTATGAATACAGTAGAGTACAGTACATTAAAGTACACAAATAAGTATTATAGGGCACACAATCACAAATATATGTATTAATAAATATATTTAATCACAAATATAATAGATTAAATGGGAACACTACAAAAACAGTGCACACCAAACAATTTCTATTCAAAGTTTGAGTGGTATTACTTTTTTGCTAACATGAGTGAGGGTGGTTATCCATTAAATGACATCAACATCATCACTCAAATTACAATGATCATTTCTTGGAAAAACTAACACGCAAAAAATGATGAAATGTGAAAACCGACGAAAGACTGAAGCGAAGAAAGTCAAGGTATGCCTGTACACATAAACCATGTAGTATTACCAATATCTAATATATTAGTAAAGAAAACTCAAACTTTCAAATCACCTTATAGTTTAAAAAAGATTTTAACTTGTTTATTCTAAGTAAGCCAAAAATCATCTTTAACAAGAATTCCTTGTGACATCAATCAATATCCACTTGATTTTAAAATAAACTTCTAGTAAGTAGTAAAAGATAATTAAATTAATAAATAATTTAATTAAGATTAGTTAGTATGTGATGTATGCATGGTTATGCTTGGACATCTCTTCAGTATCTAGATTACTTCTAAAAGTTAGCTGTCTATCTCTTTTATATTGCCCTCTATCTTCTTCCCTACTTGCACTGTGTCACTCAAACCTTCCCTCGTTCTTCCCATATACTTCTAAACCTACTCCAAACCACTCATCTTTGCCTATCAGTTCAACCCTTCCCCCATTATCCCTTTACCAATTCACCTCCTTCACTCTTTTCTCCCTGCTACTCAACCCCTGCCACCCCACCCTCTCCACCACTCTAACCCTATCACTCCACCTACTCCCCCACTCTCACCTTAACAATGAACCTATTCCGCATTCACCTACACTTCCCCTTTTCCATCTCTAAGTCATATTCTCCCTATTCCCCCTATTTCACCCACTCTTCCCTTTCTCGTATTTTATGCACACTGCCCCCTTTATTCTCTTTCACCCACAAATCTCCTTCCTTAACTCATATTTATCTCTTTCCCCCCGTATCTCTAATACTTCTCCACCTTTCCCACTCTTTCTCAAGTCTCCCCCTAACCCTTCGCTCATACTTCTACCCCTTCTCTCTCTCATACCTTCCCCCTCTCTAAAATCTCTTCCCCTTTCCTACCTCTTTAATTCTTCTCCCTCTTCCCTCCTATCTCTAATATACTTCTCACCCTTCATCTATCATACCTTCCCCCCTCTAACTCAAGCTCTCCCTACACTTTTTATGCATATCAAACGCGTGGCTCTCTTTCTTCCCTTGCTAGTTCGCGTGTAGCAGTTTCACTATTGCAGTCATGCAAAAAGTATCTGACCTTGACTAGTTACAACACTTCACCTATTTTCTCTTTCTATGATAAAGACTGAAGGGTGGAAACTATTTTCATCAGTTTTAAACTCTAGCTTTTCTTTGCTGGCCTTGTCTTTCTTCATCCCACACCCGTAAGTTATATGCATTTTCTTTCCCGCTTGTTATGGCTCGTGGGTTGTTGATATGGAGATTTCCCCTACCTCAAACCTTTTAATAGCACTAATGACAGGTTATTGTGCCTCCACAAACAATGTTAACCAGACTACCTGACTGGCTTTCGTTGTAAAACCCAAAGATAATTCAGGCTTTTAAGATATAAAGGAGAAAACAACTATTCGAACTTGGAATTTGGTAGGTCAAATCGAATATAGCCTACAGCCATTCACTATTTGAAACTATTTGAAATTTCAATTATTCGCAAACCCCTAATGAAAAGAGAAAGATTAACAAACAGCAAATTCTTTAACTACATAAAAGATTTATTGTGGCTGGTGGAGGATTATATCGCACATGCCACCCATTAAGTACACACCTCTATACTAACTTACTAGAATCATAAGATGGAACATCAAAGTCCATTACAAGGGGGATGGACATAGCCCTAGTCAGCCAAACAAACTTTCTTTTTGGCTGGGCTGACATAGCCTTGAGCCCAGCAGAACAACTGGTTGCCCTGTTTATGACTGTTCTTTGTTTGCTTAGTAATTAACTGAATAAATAGAATAGAATAGAGAAAAAAGATGCGTCATTAATTCAACAACAGTATCCAAGCAGATAATAAATAAATGATTAAGAATAAAATAAATAAATTGCAGAGCCTTTAAAATAGTAATAGGAAATAAAAACACTACACAAAAAAGTATAGATCACTAGGAAATAATTTCAACGCATGGTATTGAATATTTAAAAAACTGACTCGAACCATCGGCTGGGAACACTAATGGATGTAAAGTTATTGGATATTAAAGTGTACCTGAGTATATTTTTTTTCTGGACGAGGGGGAAGAAAAAAATTGCTTTGTATGAAAAAAGCAAGCCAAATATCAGACTATGCTTAGAATTAAAACTTACTATTTATCAGTATTTTAACTAAGTATGGTCTGATACCCTAACTCATTTGGTACCAGGTCTCTCAGACTACTGACTACTCTCAGGTTCAATTCATGACATGGCGGAAAAGTATAAAATTGATGAACTGGAGTATTTTCCTTTGATAGTGATACATTAATGGCCAGGAGACTTGATGATGTGTATATTAAGCACTTTTTTTAAAGTAATGTTCTCTTTATTCAATAGATTCAAAAAGTTATACTAAACAACCCAAATAAAAAATGATTGGGGATAAACTTATAGATTGTCTTAGCGCCAAATGTATTCCCATGAGCAAACTTTGAACAATCCCCATACAGGTGGTGGGCAAGGACTTTTAAATTATGTGTTTAGATTATTGCTACAAAATCTGCCCCTCAGTTGAAATATGTAACTGTATTCATAAATTCAAGAATTATATTACTTTAAGTTATTTTCTAAAACATTCTTCATAAACTTTATACCTGGGTGTATTTATTTTATCTCTTTGCATATAAATAATCTTTATTCTTAAGATAATTAGCTCTCTTTTATTAGCTATGTTACTGGTAGTTTTTCACTTTATTTGAATTTAATTTTATGTTTGTAAGATTCCTCTGTATTGTCAATTGAATTATTCTATATTTCATTGTATGGGTTTGAAGAAGGAAAATTTTACCAGGTTTAATTTAGGCTTGGCTTGGCTTGGTTACTATATAAACTCGGGAGCTAATATGTTTATTTTAAATGTGCAAACACTTTTTCCTTTAGCAATGACTTCACACATTGTAATTGTTCTGTTACATCAATATTGGTATAGAATGTGAAAATTATTTATATTTATTTAATGTATATATCAAAGGGAGTCGAAAAGAAACCAAAACCGATCATCAAAAATAAGATTTATTTCTAAAGAACAAGAATGGGAACCCTTAAAATAAAAAGCTTAAAACCAGGACCAGTTTTGGAATCAATATATATATAGTTGTGTTCATAAAAGTTCTTAACTGCTATTAAATATTTTTTTAATGCATTTTATGACCTTTTTTCATTAACTTAATCTTACTTTGAGACACTCTATTTTCCCCATTCAAGTCGAATGTATTCCTCTGTATTTTTAATTTAGATAAATCTTAACTGGTTTATTTTTAAAAGCTTTTTATTTTAAAATTATACAATGGTTTCATATATATTAAATAAAAAAAGGAATGTAATAAATAACCAAAAAGTTCCCAAACTTTTATTTTTCTATAACTGATGTGGGGAATGCCAGGCCTCCATCGTGGTTCGGATTCCACGTTAAACTGTAGGTCCTCCATTTCATCTCACAATCACCCTACCATTACACATTACCGTAAGTGCGTATAACCCAAACGGGTAGTAAGACGCAGTGCTAATAATAATAATAATAATAATAATTCTATAACTGAATTCAAAACCAAAATCTTATAATATTAGATGAAAAAATTGGAACAATAAATTATATTTCTGTTCAACTCCCTGATATATCAGTAGGCTGTGTCATCCAAGTGTTTAAGTTTGCTACTCTCTTGATAAATTAACTAAACAAATTTGATCTACTTAGAATTAAAACTCAATAGCATTCATTCTTGGAATGTACATGTAATTAGAACAATAGAATGTGTGAAAGCTGTATTGTATTTAACTTATAATCATGTTACATAGCTTGTGAAAAACCTCCTTTTAAAATTATGTTAGAAAATATCAAGTGTTTTTTTTACAAATAGTAAAATAATGTTTAAAAAATACCACCATGAAATTTAAAAAATAGTCATACAACTCGGTGTTTATTTTTTAATCATAAACATATAACACTTTTGTTATTGGATGGAATCAATATTAATAAATAATACAATAACATAGCAATAACCTCCATTAACAGAAATACTCTATATATTGTTCATTTTTATCAATATTGTGTCTTCTTCTTTAGTAATAATTTCAAACTATGTTCGCTAAAAATATTTTTAAATTCTTAACAAAGATTTAGTACCTGGTTCTATTTCTCCACAACCGAAATAGTTAATTGGTGAAAAGAGTTTCTAATACATATTAAAATGGCTAGGACTGCATTCCACTCATGAATCAGAATAGAATTTTAGTTAAGAAAATTACATAAAATATAAATAACAAGCTTTACATAATCATTACTTACATGTTTATATTTTAAACGATATTAAAAAAAAATAGAACTTAGAAGTACAGCCATTTGATAAAAAAAACTACTTTATTAAATACTGGGTTTTGAAAATTTATAATTTAATAGTAGAGCTGCTTATATCTTAGTAGGCAAATGTTTAGATCAAGAGCTTTATTCAAGGTAATGTTGACCCCGATTTCTTAATAAAGTTTGTGGAACCAGTATTTTCTATTTATCTTAATTTATTTTTATCTATGATTTTTCCATTTGAAATAAGGTATAGCTTTATTGCCGTTAGCTTTAATCATTATTTAAAAAAATAATTCTTTAACTATTGATGAAAAGGTAATGTGCATTGAATTTGGATTTAATTTGAAGTCAATATGTTTTCTTAAATGAATTCTGAAGCCTATAAGATAAGATCTTACTTATACTTTTATGTTAAAGAGGGATTAGATTGCAACCATTAACATTTTGCTAAAATGCATGTAATTTATAGATTTATTTAGTTAAAGACGGAATGGCTTTGACTGAAAAAGAATTACTGGAACATACAAGCTTTTTACTAAGATTTATAAAATGTAACAAAATACTAATAGATCCATACAAAAATTTTTCTTTGCTTTGTAAGTTCCTGTGAAACTCTCAACAAAATTGTTTCAGTAGTGTGTTCAGTAGTTAGTCAAAATTCTATCTTTCTCCTTTCCTGATGAATTTTAGTAGTGATAATGCAGATTTTTATTTTATATGGATGAAGGTTTAAGAAAGTGTGATAGGAACATAAGAGAATATCTTTCGAGAGGAAATGAGGAACTAAAGACAACATTTACACTGCTGCTGATAAAATAGATAGCTTGCTTCTTGATCCCTCAGACTAGGTTTCAATCTAATGAAACCCATTTCAATGAATTAATTGAGTGGTGAAAGTAAGATTCCTTTAGTAGAACATTACAGATTTGTTCAGCACCAGTAATGAAAAGTGTTAGCAAAATGTATTCCTTTTTAATTGTGAAGGTTATGCTAATTATATTCTTCTATTGCTAAAAACTTTTTTCTGTACCTTCTGCCAGGCATTGATATTAATTAATCCAAAAACAAAAGAGGTTTTCTTTAGTATGTCATATTTAATATAGCTATATAACATGATAAAAACAGGTTATTTTGGAACATTTAATTATTTGGCTGGAAAAAATAAAAAATATTTTATACACTAGTTTTCACCATTTATAATAAATATTAATACTTTTTATTTTACTTCTGGTCAAATGTAATTATTTTATAGTTAGAATAAGGCTTAACATTAAGTGTATTGCTTAAATGCTTTGTTTACAAATTAGTATAAATTTAAGATAAAAAAACAACTATTGTGAAATAGGTAACAGCATATTTTAATGTACATTATAAAAGAACTGTAGCCATTTTACAAATAAAAGTTATTTACAAATATACAATTAAGTTTACAATTTTTAAAACATATAAAGAATGATTTTTTTGTTTGAAAAATACACACACACACACACGCATGCATGCACACACAAAAAAGTTCAAGCTTTATTATATTGTTCATGCAAAATATGAGTATTATTCAAAAAGATACATTTAATATTGTGGCTTAATTGTTTAAATTTATATAGAATGTGCTGTTAAAATAATTTCTGAATGATTTAAAAAGTTGTGGGAGGGGATCTAATGTAAATAAATTTATTTGTGTATATCAAGACAGTAGCAGAACAACTCGAAAATGTTAATTAGTACAAAAAGCTTTTCATTATCATAACTTTTTCAAGAGTTTGACAGTGGCCAAAAGGTCAAATATAATAAGTATATGTTTAGAGATTGAATGCATATTTTAATTTATTGTCTGATTTTAAGAAAATGTTGAGATTCTTTACAATTTTGATAAACTAATATAAAATAAAAAATATATTCCCTTTTCTTAATATACTTCTGACATTTAAATACAGGAGCATATGCTGTTAAACAAGAAAACCTTCTGATAAATTTGCACTAATTTGTGCCCTCATGGCTTGCACACTATTCATGATCTTCTTTTGATGACCAACTAAGGTGATGCCAAGTGCCGTAAGTTCTTTCACAGTAACACGCACAACAGCGTCCATACTTGAGATACCAGCACGTTCAAAGTTTTCGAGATACCGTGCCATCTTTATAGAGTTGAGCCACTCTTCGACTGATGTGAATTGTGTCATGTCTGGTGCGTCTGTTGCTAAAGGATTTGCTGTCCTATTTGGAGGAAAAGAGAATAGTTTAGACTTTGATAAATTGAAAAAGAGTTAAATGTTTTCATTTGTTTAGTGCTAGGAACAAAAGAAAAATTAATTTATATTGCCGCTTCTTTATCTATCATGACGTAGCTTGGAATTAGGAAAACAAAGTGGAGGGGAAGAGGCATGATGGAGTTAAGATTTGAAACAAAGAAGATATAAGAAACTGAGTTGGTTTAGTAGGAAGAGAATGGATGCAGGTGGAGATGGAAGGTATAAACAACTGTATAATAAGGGTGGTAACAATTACAAAGAAAAAAAGGTGGAAGTGATATATATGTATGCTCAACAAGATGGATGAATGGAAGAGGTTTAAGAAAAGTTTATGGGAACTATGAAGGAGGTGTGAAAGAGGACAAGTGAGGGAAGCAGTGAAGGAGAAAAACAAAGCGCATTGTAGAGGAAGCAAGGTGTTAAGGTGTTATCTAGTTAAGTATAAAACATGTGGTGGAAAATGTAAAAATTTAGAATGATCAATGAAAAAGGAAGAATTATGAAGACAAGAGGAATAAGGAAGGGGATATTTTAAGAATATGTTCTACTCAGAAAGGTGGGGAATGAGACTAAAACAAAGGAGTAGAGTTAACAGAAAAAAAGGGTGTAGATCCAAAATGGAAATAGAGGATAGATTACAGCGAATGAAACAGGTTAAATCCCCAAGAGTGGGCAAACTAATGGTGTAAATGATAAGAGGTGCAGCAGAAGCAGGTATCGGGGGACTGGAAAACGGGTATTTAAGTTTCGATTTTTAATAACGGGGGCAAGGAAGTCTATGAATAATGATAATGTGATATTGAAAAAGAAAATAGAAGGAAAGCAAAGAGAGGAACAGCATCGATTTTGGGAACAGAAGTCTACAAGAGACTTGAAATTTTGGTAGCTGATGGTAAAGACGATATAAATTTGGAAAGGACATGTTAACTGTCATTAAGAATGTGAAGAAGGTATTTGATAATGTGTAAAGTGACAGAGGAGGCTACATTTAAAAAAGGGACTGTTAATGAGAGTAAAGAATATGTATGAAGATACCCCACGTTGTGTTGGAACAGAGAAGGGTGGACAGAGTGGTTCCAAATAAAAAATGTGGAGTGTAGCAATAGAGTGCCCTGTCACCAATACTTTTTGTAAAGGTAATGAAAATAGTCATGAACAGAATGGGAAAGAAAACAAAAAAGCAATGATGTTTGTGAAGAGTTGATGGTATAGGGAAAAAAGGAAGGGTAATTACAGGAACAGCTACAGGAATGGAATGAGAAAGTGAAAGAGGTTAAGGCCTAAAAAACATTTACAACCGGATGGAGTAGAGCTGAGAAATATAAAGATTGTAAAGTATCTTGGAATTTTGATTGAGGTGAAGGGTGGGAGTACAGAGAATATAATAAGAGAGCACCATGGGATGATTTTCTATAAGTGCAAAAGGGATATGCTATAGAAATAAAAAGTGTCCTCAAAGTCTAAGAAAGTGCTATATGGGGAGTACTTTGTACCCAAGGTTAAATATACAGTAGAAAATGTGACAGTGAATGTATTAAAGATCAATAAAGTGGAAGCCATAGGAATTAAGGTTTTGAGGAGCATGCTGGCTGTCACAAGGGGAAAGAGGATTATGAACGAAGTTGTCTGGGCAAGAGTTGGGGTAGAGAGAGTATATTAGATAGGAGGAGATTGAACAAAAGATGAGGTAGTATGAACATGTATGAGGATGGAAGAGCCAAAAGAGAGAGAAAGAAATGATAAGAGAAGATAGCTGCACGTGTGTGAGAGGATAATAATGGTGGAAGGAAATACGGAGATGGAAGTATTTAACTAAATTGACCAGGCTAAACATAGGAAGCTAGAGATGGTGGTGGTGATGATGCAATTTATAAAAATAAACAAATCTTTAAGTTATATTAATTAATTAAGGAATGATATTATTTTGTGTGGAGAATATTTACCCTCTTTTAGCACCACGTTTGACTAAATGTTTAGGTTGTATGCATGTGTTCTTATTATGCTAATGAGTTAAGGATGAGGAATGTTGAATTTTGAGGAAGCGTACCCAAATTTGAGTGGAGGAATAATGAAAAACTGTTTTGGAAAAACCACCTTCAGTACATCCGACAAAGATTCAAACCCAGATCTTCCTGTCATAGGTCATCTAGTATAGTTCGAGTGTGACGCCTTAGACCATGTGACCAGTGAATCAGGTAGAAAATATCAATTAAGAGATGCATCTACTAATTAGTGACGCCTTATACTGAAGCAGGTAGAAAATATCAAATGAAAGATACATATATCAAGAAATGTTTTTAAATAAGTTGTCTTACTAGCTGTTTAGGTTACATGGATATGTACTAAATATGTTGATGTTTTAGGGATGAGAAAAGTAAAATTTAGAGAAGTTTAATCACATCTGTGTTGAGGGAGAATGGAAAACTATTTTAAAAAACGTTTAAGTACACCCATCCAGGATTCAAACCCTAATCTCCCCATCATATTGGCAGTTCAGTTATTGCAAGAGAGGCACCTTAGCTACTTCGACTACCGAGGGTAGCAATCATATTGGAACTGCTAATTTGGAAGTAAATTTTCATAATAAACCAGGAAATGCTGTTACAGGTATAAGTGTAGGTGTAGGGAAGAATAAATTCAGCCCTAAAAGCTGCCTCAATTATTAGGCATAAGAATCAAGACCAGTAAAATAGAAACCATTTGATTCTAGGATATGAATAAGTTTTATGATAGATTGAAAAATAAGGACTCAAATTAGAAATTTCTGCATTCAATCTGTCCTAGCTGTAAGTCAATATTAATAAACATTTGGGTATTCATAAAAATAAGCCTTTTACTCACAGAGGTACAGTCTTACCTTGATTATTACACTATTTTCACCGAGTAAACCCATTTAATGTATCTTTGTACATACAGGTGATATTGTGCAGGTTGAAAGGATTAAGCTATTAAAAACTGATGTACATATATGGGTATTATATCTACAGTAATTAATAAAAATATAGATGATTGCCCATACCTGTTCTGAGCAATTTTACGAAGAGTATCTGGACACCTTATAAGTTTGTCAAGGGTTTTAACAATAGATGCAAAGGATGGTCTATGTGTGCGTTCCTTTTGCCAACAATCAAGCATGAGTTGATATATAGCTTCAGGACAATCCATAGGAGCCGGTAGCCTACAATAACATAAAGTTAGGTGCATGAATAAAGCTTAAACAAAATTTACCCACAATTTTGGATGAAATGTGATTATAAATTAGAGGGTTAATAAAATAATGTATGAGAGAAATTTATAAATAATTTTTATGCTTAACCACAATTATATGCTAAAAACTTCTGCTTCATTTTGGGTGATAATTTTTTTGCCCTTTGAAAACTCTACTTTATAATACCACTCATAGTATTTTTAAACACATTCACTTTACAAATTCTCTCACTAAAAATAAGTCAACTGAACAGAATAGGCTTCTTCTAATTGGTATTCGTAAGCAGAGCTCAGTTAACAAAGACACTTCTGTACTTGTAATTTCTTCCCAAATGTTCTCAACTAATGGTGGTGCCTAGTGTGCACAAGTATGCACACAATGATTGGAGTAAAAATATATAAATTTTATTAATAACAATATAATATAACTAAAACAAAAGCTGGCAAAATATAGCATTTGTTGGAAATTATTTAAATATGTGTTCAATTTTGATTTTCAAGCTGATTATAAAACAAATTGTTATAAAACACAAGCGGATTTGGATATTTGCTGGTAGTTATTAATAAAGATAAATAATATCAAGAAACATAGGTCAATTTAATATTATAGGGAAAATGGAAGTAAAATGTAAGGAGGTGATGTTGATCCAATTTTTAGAAATAGCTTGATATCAGAGTCCATTCTTTCTACGTAAATTTGTGTAAAACTAATGAGAAATAATAAAAGTACATCTGTCATTTTATATCAATAGGGCCTTGGTACTTAATACATGATATAGGCCCACTTTGTAGCATTTGACATAACCATACTTTGTGCAAGATATTGTTACTGACTTTAATACTAGATATAATAATCCACTACTTTTTTTATTTTGCACTGTGTCCTATTACCCATTTGGGTTATACGTTTGATCTACTACTATATTGTGAAGTTATCATTCTGTCAATTTGTCATGTGCTACAAATCTTCTTTACCTTTACACAAATTGAGCTGAAGTTTCAAATGAGCTTAACTCAGGTGTTCAGATTACATGTAGGCTAATTAAAATTACTTATACCTTTTAACCTGAGAGAGTCACATAAATTTAACAATATACAGTGGATTCCAGTAAAGTGGGACATCTCGAGACAAGATCACTTTGGCCCAATTAAAGGGCTGCCCCAGTTAAGAGAAATTTTAAACAATGAGATGAAAAACACATTCTAATGGAGGCAAAAAGCTATGAATAAAATAAAATTGTAATTTAAAGAAAACGTACTGAATTTAAGTTGTATTGCTACAGACATTTATCTAAAATAACTAGGGGTCTGCAAGCGTGGGTTTTTCATTCAAGTTGAATTAGAGTTGAGTATTTCTAAAAGCTCCAGAGTTTGAATATATTCATAATTTTAAAATGTTATGAATATATACAGTTTTATTTTAAAAGTAAATAGCTTTCACACCTTTAAAATTTCAGATTTTAAAATATACTAAAATACATGTTCTTAAAATATGAATGACACTTATTTTTATCAATATAAACACTTTAAGAAAAAAGTTAATAAACGAAAATATCGGTTTTTAGATTAGAACTAACACTTTATAAAACACTATTTAAAAAAAAGAACACAAAAAATATAGGAACTAATAGAAAAAATAATTAAAATGGTTTCAATACTCATGTTTTAAGGACGTTAAAATAACACTAACAATTATTTTTAAAAAGTAATAAAGTGAATAATTATATGATGGATTGGAAATGTACAATAAGATGGTGTAGAAACACTTCACAATAATATAATGTAAGTGATAGTGAAGGAAGTCAACCTTAAATGATAGTTAGGTTAGGTCTTCTTCAAACACTTTTACACTTACCATTTCTTCAAAAGTTCCACAGTAGCACATTGTTTTGAATTTTCAGAAGTATGACTTTTTCATTAATGTCTCTTCGTATGAAAAATAAATATTTTCAAAAATTTAAAACAATGTCCAACTGTGGAAGTTTGAAAAAGTGTAAGAAGAAATATAGAAGTGTGTTTGTTTATATCGAGGATTAACCTAATTATCCTTTCAGGTTGGCTTTCTTCACTATCACTTTACATTATTGTAGTGTGTTTCTATACTGTCTTGATAAAAAGTTAATAAAATCGACATTTTAATAAGCTAATATTATTTCCCTAAAAAATGTTTCAGTAACTTAATTTACCCTATAAGACAACACAAGAACTATAAGACAATGCAAGAATCATAAACAGACATTTGAAGTGTTTCGTATTCTGTTTATTATTCCTTAGTGTAATCATGCATAATCTTGTCTTTTGTTCCATTCCCATTCCTCTATGTGCAGTTGCTCATGCGCATTGTACAGACTCTAGTTAAACATTATTTTATTGAGAAATTTACTACAATTCAATTTTTAATGCTTATAAAAGTTGGTACTCATACTTTAAAAATAAAAATAAGGTGACTAAAATAATATTTTTAACAAACAATATGAAATAGTAATTATAAATGTGTTAAGTTTGGTAAAATATGTATTGCAATAAATAAGATCAACATTGATTTAGACAGGTTAACCAACATAATTTTCTAACTAAATAGTAACTAAGCTATAGCTAGTTTTGTAGCTAAACATATTATTTAATTTTTTTTTAAATATCTTAAGTTTGAAAACATTTAATAAAAGAATTAATTCTTGATATTACACTTTTAATTTAACATAAAATATTATTTTAGAAAATGACCAGGTAAAAATAGTAGAAAGAATCATTCAATTATTTAGTAATCTACTTAGCTATTTTTATTTTCATTGCTTTCTTATGGCAATACAAGTAAACAACTTCAATCAAGTATAATTCAAAATGGACAATATTGAATAAATTTACCAGTCTAAAGTGGTTTTAAAGCTCTATTATGTTATTAATGTGAAAATTGAAATACATTTTTAAAAGTTTGATAACTAGCCAAATGATTTATAAGTGGAAATGCCGATTTTATCTCAATTAAATAGCCTATGCTTACTATTGCATTTTAAAAATCGAAGATTAAGTACATGAAGTGAAAGCTCGAAAATGACCAGCCTACACAATTTTTGATCTTTATCTCAAGCTTAAAGGATGAGCTCGGCTCAAAGCTTGAAATCCGAGTATTCACAGATCCCTAAAAATAACTTAAAATAATAGTGAACAAAATGTACATATGTAAAATAAAGATACACTTCATAATTATGTATATATCAAGCAAAGATTACATACATAATGCTTAAAAGTTATTTCTTTAAAAACAATTATCAAGTGTACTCTAAAATGATCTCTTTACAGACTGCAATGCTGATAAAGGACTGCCTTCATCACCTCAGAAAGTGACAAATCTTTACATGGCATATTGACAAGGGTCTTAAATGTAATGAGAAACAAATCGGTTCAGTGTTTGTAAACTTTTGAAATCTATGATAACCCAGAAGACGTATACAAAATAAATGTACAATACCTAGTGTGATAGTAAACAAATGTATACTAAAGGCATAATTATTATCTGAGTAGGATTACCAAGAGACAAAGCAAACACAACACAATCCCCCTACGCATGACTTTGCAATAACCGACTCGACTGCTGCATGCATTATCTATATGTTAGGAGCATGTGCACCATAGATTGTTGTTCAGTCACAACATTAACCGCCTCAACTAAGCAGCGAGTTGGCCCAAATAAGAGGGAAAGATTCTGGCTAAATACTTGATTTGTTTCTTATCCTCATAGTTTGTCCCAAATAAACAGCTGCCCCGACTAAATGGTGCTCCAATTAACTGAAATCCACTGTACTTTCAATAGTTAACCACCCATAAAAATGTGTATCCATTTGTAAATCAAGAAACTTATACATTATGATTACTGATACACAATAGATCATGTCGCTCTGGCGGCCTGATAAACCACTAATTAGGACTATTTTTCAATGGTAGCACAGTAATATAAAATACCCAAGCCAAAAATATAACTATTTCTTGCACGACCTAGATTTTGTTGACATTTTAAAGATTAAGTTATAGGCTAATTTGATTGGTTTAACCTATAATTATAAAATTATAAATGAAATAAAACAATTTAGAATAGGCTTACATATTTTATAGTTTTAATTTTGTGTTGGACAAGACAATTTTAACATCATGAGGTGTTACGTGAACACATGTCTGCCTTGCAACTATCGATGTTATATTTTATTTTTACCATACATCTTACTACCTGATTAGGTTATATGCACATATGATAATTATGTTAATGGGGTAGGGATTAGAAAATAGGTATTTTAGAGGAATGAGAAAATAAGTATTTTAGAGGTAATCTACGTGCATTTGCGCGGAGGGAGAGTGAGAAACCATTTAGGAAAACCACCCTCTGTAGACATGACGAGGATTCGAACCCCGATTTACCAGTATTCAGCAGGCCAGTCTATGAGAGTGATGGCTCCGACCATTTGGCCATTGAAGTGGATAATTTTACATCTTGAATTTCAGTTAATTTAGCCACATGACTTAAAGATCCTGGGTTCGATTCCCAGCATACCCGAAAATTTATTATTGGATAAAAGTGGGTTTACCCTTTCACAATGGCCAGGGCATGGATGTTGTGCTTGTCCTAGTCTTAAGAAAGATTATAAGGCATATGGTCTTAAAAGAGATTATAAGGCATATGAAGCCAAGACAGTCCTAGCAAGCCGTTAGTGGAAAAATATATTGCTTGAATAAAAACACTGACCCAGGCCATAGGTTGGAAATATTAATGGAGGTAATGTATAAAAAACAAACAAAAAAAAACCACTCCACTTTAAGACATTTTCAAATGGAGAAGATTAAATGTGATGTATAGCCCTAAGAAAATATAAAATTAAAAAATAAGTTCATACCTATATCCTTTTTCTATTGATTTAATAACGTCTTGATTACTCCAGTTCCAATAAGGTCGCTCCCCATAGGACATCACTTCCCAACATACAATACCAAAACTCCAGACATCTGATGCAGAAGTGAATTTTCGGAAAGCAATCGCTTCAGGGGCAGTCCATCTAACAGGTATTTTTCCTCCCTTGAATAAAGCATGTTCAAAATCATTTCTAGCACTTGACTGGGGCTATAGATAGGCTAATTTAAACAAGGAATCAATGGGCCATGTTATAAATATAATAAAAATGTAATGAAGATTCACACTATAAAAAATTACCATAACTAACACATATTGAGACTAAATAGAAAAACTAATAAATGAGAACTTGTATTTACAACTATTATTATAAAATTATGTTATCAATAATAATTAAAAAAATATGGTAAAGCAATATAAATAAAATTCTGGAAAAAATAGCATCAAAACCATAAAATTTAAATGAATTAAACTCACTCTAGTGGTGTAAGCTCCTTCTGTAGTACTTTCAATCTCTCGACTTAGGCCAAAGTCTGCTATTTTGCAAACCAACTGAGCATTAACGAGAACATTGCGAGCTGCTAAGTCTCTATGGACATAGTTCATCTCAGAAAGATACTGCATCCCAGAAGCTATTCCTCGTAGCATTCCCACCAGCTGAATCACTTGGAATTTTCCATCATTGGCCTATATAGATAAAAATATATTAGCCTATTATATAGTTTTTGCAATCAATGATAAATTGGTAAAAATAGGACTTTAAAAAAACCAAATACACACATACCATTTTATACAATAAATTTAACTTTAAGCGATCAAATAGTTTTTATAGCAAATATGAATTATTGTTATTACAATTTACAGCATGTTTGGAAGGAATCACAAATCTTAAAATCGTATAGAGGTTCTCCCCTCCACTCCTCACTTCCCACAAATATCTTTATTTGAACTTTCTCAACTTGTCCTTTGGATAGAAGAAGTTATTTTAACAGAGATTAAACAGGGTGTCCAGCCAAACTATTTTTTTTAAAATTCCCTGACTTTTCCAGGTTTTCCAAAGCCAATTTCCAAATTTTCCAGTCACTATGTTATAAATATTAGTGTATTCAGATCTCAACTTAATGTAATAATATTTTTAGATACATATTTTGAAATTGTAACACTCTATTAAGGGACGTCAGCCTAAAGCAATGGTCGTGTGTTCCAGTTAGATTTGAGTTAGATTATATTGAGACATTAAAAGATTGCCTTACATGGACTAATAACTCAACTTTGGGTAAAGAAAAAATAGAGGAGTGGAAAGATGAGATGAAAATCTGATGTTGACTTTAATAATTGAGATTAGGATATTCAAGATGGACAACTGTACAAAAGTAGAGTAGGCCTATTATTTTAGTGAATATGTGAAAATTCCAGCAATTTGATCAAATTCTTTGACTTTTCCCTGAATAAGCAAATTCCCTGACTTTTCCATGTTTTCCAGGTCGCTAGACACCCCATTAAATCAACACTTTCAAATGCGACACAAAAATTCACTTTTTGAGAAATAGGTCGCATGAGTGAAGTAGATTCATCTTAATCATGCATCAAGTTAAATAGTCATTCTCATGTAAACTTGAAAAAATCTAAGAAAACCTGGAAATAGAACAGAAACTTTAGTTACTCATTATAGTTTTTTTTGTGGACCCTATCCTAATATCCGTCTAGGCGATCTAAATACAGTATTTATACACTCACATATGAGGGTATGGAGAAGGTTACATTTTAGCGGATTCTTTAACTAAATCTGCAGGGAGGGAGAATGGAAAAAACCACTAGGAGAAACCAAATTCATAGATTCACTAGGCTGTAGATGACCTGGTGGTTTAAAGGTTAAGTATCAAACTTCTATGCTGGGGGTCTGGAGTTCAATCCTCGGTCCCGGCACAGATTTATCCAACTGCCCTTCACCCATGACAAAACGTGCATTAATCACAAACTTGTGAATGTGTGAAATACCAGGCCTCCATTGTGGTTCGGATCCAACATTAAACTGTAGGTCCTCCATTTCATCTCACAATCACCCTACCATTACACATTAGCAAGAGTACAATCCAAACCGGTAGTAAGACGCGATGCTAATAATAATATACTAGGCCATAATTAAAATCCAGGCTTTCATGTTCCCTGCAAACCAGAAAAGACTGATGCTTATGTCTTTGTACTCACTTGTGTGATTTTTGCTGTAATTGCTTAATACGTGAATATGAATATAAATGTTGGGACATAGCCTTTAATAATATGAGACAAATAGAATGTTTACTAAAGATGGGTCGAGTACTACATTTTTAAATTCGAATCTCAAATCTGAAATTTGAATCCTTAAAAATGTACAATTTTAGTTCAAATGAAAATCTTTAAAATGTAATTCAAAAAAGTGTTTTAAGGGTTGATGCCACAGACAAATTATAAAATGTTTGTCATGTCTATTACATCATAAACAACAAATATAACACTTTAATTAAATTATAAAAGTTAAGTCCTTTTTTTTTGTGATTTTGTTGCTCTCCTAAGTACACAAATCTATATAATTAATTTTACCATTTGATTAAAAATAGTGTTATTTAAATTAAGCTCTATATAAATGTGTGAGATCCTTTGAGACTTTTACAAAGCGCGAATCTATTTAATACCACATGATTCAAGGGCACCATCTTTTGATATTTACCCTATATAATGCTTTAACACTGATATCTAGCTTGACTTCACCTGTCCCCTTATGGTTGTCACCCATGTAAAGTAGTTGCCTCATAAAGAGCTTGCAAACTATACATGCCATTTGATAAAAACATAATATGTAATAGGTGATTGAAGATATTTCCCTTATATCACCTTCCACAAAACTCATCTAACTTAGTTCAACCATGCTTCTATGCCCCATCTATTAAGCTTATACAATATTTGTTCCAAGAAATAAATACATTCAAAATGATTTTAAGGCAATTTCTGAATATTCATTACATATATATTTGTTAGGTATATGCTGAGTTAACATAGAGTTATAATGTTATAAGGCCACATGTAAATTAGGTGCCATTAATGATCATGTACTTATCATTTTCTATTTTATTAAATCAACATACATTGTATTTGATAGTTTTGACAAAAATATTTGGGGAATAATAATACAAATATTCAAAATAATTTATACTTTTAAGTATATGCTATATCAAATAGTATAAGTATTTTTTAATAAGTTGTAGGTTTGTAGATTTAGGATTACAATTAGTGAAATTAAGCTTGTTTCTGCAGCTAGCAGTCACAATTTTGAGGAAGGACAGACACCATCTTGTTGTAAAATAAGTTTCTTCAAGTTCTTGAAATATTTTATTAGTCTCAACGTAAAGACTAGTACTGCTTTTAAATGACTTTGCATTACCAATTCCAGTTCAAAAGTAGCATAATACTCCCCTTAAGGAATCATAGATCATAGTAAAATAGAGTCTTGATTTTCCGAACCAATCGAGACTAACAGTTGGTCGGATAATCAAAATGTTGGATAATATGAAAACAAGGGGCGGGCTAAAATTAAAAAAATCCAAATTAAATGGAAGTGCATAATAGATATGAAATAAGATTTACTAGTAATTACTCTATAGTATAAATTATGCAATAAATTACAAAACTGTTATTTTTAACAGAACAATGAATTTTAAATTATTCAAATGAAACTTTTATTATATACAGGCTGACACAAAAGTCTGGACACATAGGCAAAATATAGTCAAGTTATTGAATAACATCTTCAACATGCTGCAGTAACTCTATATTTTCATCGATCCTAGCATATTCATTGAGAGATGATCAATATATCTGATTTTCATTGCGTACACCCTTTCCTTCAGCATACCCCAGAAGAAGAAATTGAGGGGACTAATGTCTGGTGACCGAAGAGCCCATTCCACATGCCCACGCCTCCCAATACAGTTAGGTTAATTCTCATTAGACCAGTGTCGTTATGTGTCCAGACTTTTGGGTCACTCTGTAGTATGAAAAATACAAAAGTTACTAGTTAAAAAATTTGTGATTTGAGTTTGTTTCACAGCTTTGCTCCTCCTCTTTGCGGCTAGGTAACATCAGGTAACATGATGTCAAAAGCATTTTATATGGATATGTCGGATAATGAGGACTCTACTGTAATTTGAAGTAATTTAGACCAGACTTTTGGGTTTAGAACTTTTTCTAGTGTAATATGAACTTGATTTTAATTTTTAAAGTATATAAATACTATCACATTACTTACACATTCATGCACATGGAAAAAAAAAGTTTTAAAAAAGAGCTTACCCTTAAAAATGTGTCCAGTGAGCCATTTTCCATATATTCTGTAATAATCATGACAGGATTGGACTTCGTAACCACACCTTGAAGAAATATCACATTTGGATGCTCAAACTGGCCCATTATGCTGGCTTCTGTTAAAAAGTCATTGCGAGCCTTGTCAGAACTACCAGGTTTCAATGTTTTGATGGCAACATCAATTTCTTGTCTGCCATCTGGGGGCAGCTTAAGTTTTCCTCGGCAGACATCCCCAAACTCTCCACCTCCTGAAATATATGTTAATTCAAACAATATCAAAATTAAAGAGTTCTTGAAAAAATATCTGAAATTTCAACAAGTCTATCATAAATTTTAAGGTGAGGTGTCAACTGATATGGTGTAAGGTTTGTAAGTGTAGTGTCAACTGACATGGTTTGAGGTGTAGTGTGTAGGTTTTTTCCCCCCAGAAATGGAAGAGCTTGAAGTATCTTTTTTTAAAGCTTTTCTCATATCAGTCAAGATGGATAAGTGGCTAATTAGATCAACCCGGACTGTTAAAAGGGGAAGACTCGAATCGGAAAGTGAGGCTACCTCTAGTGAAGATGAGAGTTGTAAAGATGTTGTTGAGCCAACAGAAGTGGAATATTCTTTTCTTAGGCCTACTAATCAGAATAAATCTCAGCTTAGGTTAAGAAATAATGATCTTGAATACTTGTCTTTAGGATTTTCTTATGCAGGAAGTGAGTCAGAACCTATACCTCTTATGTGTTATTTGTAATGAGACCCTTTCCAACAATTCAATGAAGCCATCTTTATTTAAAAAATATTTAAATTCAAAACATGAAAACCTGAAAATTAAGCACTTTACTTTTTTAAGGGTAAGAAAGCTGAGATAAAATCTGGCGGACAAAAAATATTCTCTTTTTCATCTCTGAATATGAAGGGCCTTGAAGCATCATTCAAAATAAGTTTAATAATAGGAAGGGCCAGAAAACCAATGGTGAGTCATATTTATTGCCTGCTGCCAAAGACATGGTATCAAGTGCTATTGGTGAAAAACAAGCACATTTTCTGGATGTTATCCCTTTGTCTAATGATACTGTGTCTCACCGGATCTCAAGTAATGCTAATGAGTTGGAAGAGCAACACATCAATAAACTGAAGTCTACAAAATACTTTGCTGTACAGCTACACATGAGTATAGATTGCACAAATATCGCACAGTTAATAGCATTTATTAGATACTTACTCAACCCCCACTGTGAGAGAATAAATTTTGTTCTGCAAGGAGCTCCCAAATTGGACAACAGTACAGGAGATATTTGACACTATTGATGGCTTTGTAACTCAGCATGGTGTAGACTAGAATATGTGCATTGGAATTTGCACTGAAGGTGCACGAGCTTTGACTGAAAAGCATAATGGTTTAGTTTATCAGATCAAGAAGGCCGCCCCATAGGCATAATTTTTCCACTGTTGTCTTCACAGGAAGGCTTTCGTTGCCAGGCAATGTCCAAATGAAATGAAATTAGTATTGACAGAATCAGTCAAGACCATTAATCTCATATCAGACAAATCCAGATTATTTTGAATCTATCTTATGTGAAGAAATGGGTAGCGAGCATAATAATCTTCTCTTCCACAATGAGGTAAGGTGGCTTTCCAAAGGAAATTGTCTTGCTCGTTTGTGAAATGAGACAAGAAGTTCTAGTTTTCATCTCCGACAGAAAGTGAGAGTTTAGTAATAGATTTACAAATGAGCAGTGGCTGTGATGGCTAGCTTTCATGGCTGATGTATTTCAGCGACTGAATGAGCTGAATGAAGGTCTGCAAGGCAAACACACAATACCCTTCATGGTTCATAAAAAAATTAAAAAAATCAATTTGCAACAAAAGGAGTTGTGAAGGGACAGATGTAATTCTTTCTGTCCTTAGAAAATTTTATAATAAAGAAAATTGATAAAACTAAAGAAAATGGAAAAATAAACTACTAAGAATAAATTTGATGAAGAAAGCCCACCTAGGGAAAGACCAAATGTGGGAAGAATCCAATGCACAAAGGTGACATCTTCCTTTCTTCTGTCTTCTATAGTAGAAGTAGTCACACACACATTTTAACACAAATAAAATAATATTTCAGCATTGTTGCCTTTATCAAACACAAAGAAGAAGAGAGTAAAAATAACACAAACAATGAATTACTCCATTTTGAATTTTAAAAGAAACTGCTAGAAATATAATAATAATAATAATAATAATCTACAGACCACTCACAAAAGACTCAACTGAAGATCAATACGCTCAGTTTAAAGAGTTCCTACAATGTGAAAATCCCCGGCAGAATCCCACCACCAACTAAATTCGACTTCTCTTTCCACAAAAACCTCCAACTCCCCCACTGTATCTACTCCCTAAAATCCACAAAGAAATAAGACCTCCGCCTGGCCGTCCGATTGTATCTGGTTGCGGCTCTCCAACTGAGAGAATTTCATCT
>CABFOW010006437.1:21249-32130 GCA_902141385.1 Timema californicum | reverse complement strand
ACTTATTCCCGTTTTTTCCCGATCACTTCAAATTCCCGGCTAATTCCCGTTTTCCCTGATTTTCCCGAATGGTAGACACCCTCCCTGTCTCAGGTTAATAATGATACCAATAAATTTTGTGTTGTGACCCCCCCTAATAAATTATATAATTCGATTCACAAATCTCCATTCTATGTTCTGTACTATTGCCCTTTAATTTCTCTCGGATTTAGGTATTTAACGATCAACTCAAATATCCCTTATTTTGACTTTTCTAAGGGCAAAATTTCATATGTTAAACTATGTTGACATCTCTCTTGTGTATAGAAACATATAATAATGTTTTGTATTCATTCCAGTGAAGACGAAACATCGATACTAATAATGGTTTTATCAAGATCGTGATAGAGCTGAACACCTGAGTGAAACTGTCTTGGCTCCCTTATGCAGGCCCCTTAACTGTCTGGAGTTTACTAATGTTATTTGGTGACTTGAAATTTTTCAGTAACGTTAATGATATGAATTTTTTTTTAAAGTGATCCTAGCAATTTTTTTTTAATAATCATTTTTAGGGACTATTTGCAATGTGGCGTAGTTAGCTAACGATTTAGTTTCGTGTTGAGCTGGACTGCTTACGACGGGGAGATCCAGGTTTGAATCTTGTTTGGATGAATTGGGCGGGTTCCTGAATGGTTTTCCACTCTCCCTCCACGCAGATGCAGGTTCACTTCCTCTACATTAAACCTTTCCAAACCCTAATTCATTAGTACTGCAGCGTATAACCCGAAACGGGTACTAAGACACGTTGCTAAAAAAAACTAACTCAAATGTGTCATGGTACACAGTAAGCACAGGTGTTGTTAGAGGGTGGGAATGTAGTACATGTTGTACGTACTACCCCCAATAATCTGAGTAAATAGGGCAACATAAAAGAAACCATGAAGTGTTTCGGCCGGGGTTCAATCCTCGGTCCCCGGCAAAGATTTATCTGATTACCAAACCCTTCCTTCACCTCTGACAAGACATCTTGTNCTGAGTAAATAGGGCAACATAAAAGAAACCATGAAGTGTTTCGGCCGGGGTTCAATCCTCGGTCCCCGGCAAAGATTTATCTGATTACCAAACCCTTCCTTCACCTCTGACAAGACATCTTGTGAATGTGGGGAATGCCAGGCCTCCACGGTGGTTCGGATCCCACGTTAAACTGTAGGTCCTCCATTTAATCTTGCAGTCACCCTACCATTACACATTAGCGTAAGTGCGTATAACCCGAACGGGTAGTAAGACGTGTTGCTAATAATAATAATAATAATAATAATAATAATATATGACTTATAAAATTAATTCAGTTAACATATCACTTGTATTATTCAGTTGGTAAAAGTTTATTTGTATTTTTTATTTAAAGTTAAAATGAGCTTGTTCCGTCCCCTCTAATGAATATGAGAGAGCGACGCCTATAATGGTACACACGTCTATTTTGGTTCTGAGTATGGTGAAATATTTCATTTAATCCAAATAAAATAGGAGCTTGTGAGAACACAGAAACAGGCTAAATAGATTAAAGGCTACTTTTTTTCTTTGATTGGAACATTAAATACAAATTCGGCCGCACTAATCTTTTAGAAATACAATTTCGACCTCGGCCATAATAATAATAATAATAATAATAATGCCCCATATATCGAATGAATTTGGCCCTATGAACCAACAAAACTTCCCTTACTGTACTCATGTATTTCATTAATAGGTTAGGGCTAGGGTTAGGTTAGTCCATCTTGAGTAGACTTACCGGACCTCCGGGAGTGACTCGGACAGTACTGGATTTGTAATTATGTTTGAAGCTGTGTCTAGGATTGAAAAAAGTCTGGGATTTTTATATGAGTGGTTATAAAAGTTGAAGAAGAATAAATTGTTAATTTATATAAGAAAAAAACACCAAATCTTAGTAATGATTTTAATTGTTTTGAGGATATTTTAAGGTAATTTTTTGTGATTTTGGTGGGTTGATTTCATTAGCACGCATTGTCGAACCTGGTTAATGGGCACCTTACAATTTTTTAGTGCTCCTTGTGTGTTTGATGTTTGTGTCTGATAAGACTAATACCTTTTTTTCATGGAGTGTCCTGGATTATCTTGCTAAGAATATAGTAATCCTAACGTTGAATAATTCGTTATGTAATATCTTACTGTAGCACTTGAAAAGACCATCAAGAAAAGAGGAGTTATAAATTCAAACATTTGATTTTTAACGTCTTACCACCGGTCCGGATTGTATGCATTTAATTACATGGCTTAATTACGAGGAAGAGGAAATGTCAGCGCATTTGAATGGACGAAAAGTGGATTCGAACCCCAACCTCCCCTTTAACAGAAAACAGGTTTAGATTAGCTTGACATTTAGTCCGCATACCCAATGATGTGGGTGACATTTGTGACCTTTTCTCTAAATGGAATAATAATAAACAACATAAGAGAATTTATATATATATTTAAAAATAAATACCTTATATTTATGTTGTAATTAAATTTTATAGCTTGACATTTTTTCACATGTATAATTGAACTTAATAATTCCTTAGTCCCCGTGCTATTACAAATTCATCAGATTTATGAAATAAATATAATTACTATTTTAAAAATTACTATAGTATATTATACACCTATTCATTTATTTGTCTAATAGGTGACCTGGCGGTCTAGGGGGAAAGGTATCAGACTTCTGTGCTGGCGGCCGGGGTTCAATCCTCGGTCCCGGCACAGATTTATCTGATTGCCAAACCTTTCCTTCCCCTCTGACAAGACATCTTGTGAATGTGGGAATGCCAGGCCTCCACCGTAGTTCGGATTCTACGTTAAACTGTTAGGTCCTCCATTTCATCTCACAATCACCCTACCATTACACATTAGCGTAAGTGCGTATAACCCGAACGGGTAGTAATACATTTTAAGAGCGAGTAAAGAAATACTTTACCATAAAGCCATCAATTATAACTTGAAAACGAAACACATGACAAGTGACTGCTTGTGTTACATACCGTTTGTGTCGAATCCAATATTGTCTCAATCCTTCACTTATTTTCTTTTTCTTCGTTTTTCTAGACAGTCTTACTACGTTTCCTTTAGTACTGTAGATGTAACTTTTGTTTACAGGTGGCATTCTTCGTTATTAACACAACAGTCTTTCTTACTATTTCATAAGGGAGCCCGCTTTTTTTCTTGTTACAGTAAAAGGTACTTTGCTGGAAAAGATTAAAAATCTTGATATTTTACAATAGACCCCCACTTAGTATTTTATTTTCAATGTGATCCTTATGGTCAAACGAGTTTGACATACCCGGCCTAAAATGTCCGACCATAGCAACGTTGAGTTGAGCAACTTTAATTGGAAGAGATTCTGTATGTTTTTTTCTCTTTAAGTAACATACTTTTTTTCTTTAGTGAGAATGTGTCTTCATGGTGTCTACTCAACTTGACCAATGAAATTCCCTACTTTTTTCCCCAATTTGACCCGATCATTTACCAAAATTCCCGGCTCAGAAGTCCCCCCATTTTTTTTATTAATTTAATGAAGAATAATAAGCCTGCTCCCTCTCCCCCTTCCTCCACCCCTACTGCGCCTAGCGGAGCTGCCAGATGGCCGTTACAATAGATAACTGGTGCAGAGTATTTAAAATAAGTCAACACTCTCGAGCGTTTTTATTCTAATGTGGATACATTCCACTCTGGTTAGATTGTTTTATAATTATTATATTTCATATTTTGAGAAAAACATTTTCATGGATTTTTAAAAAAAATTTAATTTACAAAAATTCCTGACCTATTCCCGTTCTTTTCCCCTCCGATAACCTCAAATTCTCGGCTAATTTAATTTTCCCGGATGGTAGACACCCTGGTCTTGTCAGCAGGAGAGTGATCTACAAATGTATACCAAGGAAGACCCGATTAGGTAGGAGGAGAAAACACTTGCGCTGAAGCTGAAAGTAACAGGTTTAGGAAGTATCTCTATATTATGGCTTTCAATGACTCGACTTAAGTTAGGAGCTTCTTAATAAAATTCATACAAATTTGCATTTTCCCTTTTATTTCTATCAAACTCGCCTTGGTGGCGTAGTTGGCTAACGCACTTGTCGTGCTGAGCTCGACTGCTGAGGACGGGGAGATCGAGGTTCGAATCTGGGTCGGGTGAACTGGTAGTGGTTTTTCCTAAATGGTTTTCCACTCTCCTTCCACGCAAATGCGGGTTCTACTTCCTCTAATTCAACCTTCCCAATTCCTAATCCATTAGAGTAATTAGTACTTAAAGCGTATAACCCGAACGGCTAGTAAGTCGCGGTGCTAAATATTATTATTATTATTTCTATCAATGACTGTAACTCATGTAGGCTAAGAGTGGTAGGCCTACATATTACTAATATAGGGTGGCTACAAATCTTGTTTTATAAAATTCCAGGCCTAGGCCTAACCTTCCTACAATTTTTCTTGCTGGATAGAATTTTTTTTTAATGAGCTTAGTGAATAAACAAAAAAATAAGATAGGGATTAAGGTATATTTACAAGTACACACTTTTTATTAAGTAATTTGAACACATTGATACTTCATAAAAACAAAATCACTGTCAATTTAATTAGGTATCATAAAACATTCAAATTGAAAACATAAATTATAGTAACATCACCAAATAAATTTGTGTCGGCCAGTAGATTATTTAAGTTTATACCATCTCATTTAAAGGCATATTTCCAGGATAATTAGGCTAAAAGCCAGTCTTGCAAACACAAACACAATACTCAAAATGTTTCTGGCCGGGTCAGTTTGGTGAAATGACCCCTTCTTCCTCTTTTATTTGCTTCCATTCTTCTCCTCTAAATCACTCACTTGCTATTATCAGCTTCTCCCATCTCTTTCTTGGTCTCCCTTAGAGTCTTTTCATACATGCTTCATTTCAACGTTCTATTTAGTATTCCCTCCTTTTCCAAATTCATCACATCCCCATACTATCTCAGTCTTGCTTCCTCTAGTTTGTGTGCTCCCTCCATCCTGCTCTTTCATGGATAACTTCATTCCTAATCTTGTTTCTCCTTGTGACAGCTAACTTGCTCCTCACAAACTTCACTCCCATGGTCTCTCTCACATTCGTTTGTCGTGTTTAGCTGCTCGACTGCTGAGGACGGGGAGATCGAGGTTCGAATCTCAGTCGGGTGAACTGAGGGTGGTTTTTCCTAAATGGTTTTCCACTCTCCCTCCACGCAAATGCGGGTTCACTTCCTCTAATTAAACCTCCCAATTCCTAATCCATTAGAGTAATTAGTACTTAAAGCGTATAACCCGAACGGGTAGTAAGACGCGGTGCTAAATATATTATATATATTATTCTCTCACATTCACTGTACATGTTTATGTTGCATACAAACACAAACACTATGTAGTAAACAACAAGGTAGCTTGTAGACATCTTCATAAATACTATTATAATAAACAATAATTTCAGAACCTTTTAAGAAAATGTTTAAAAAATATCTTACTACATGAACTATCATAATTTTAGTTAGAACTGGTCTAGTCTTGTATTGAAACCTGATTAGATAAAATGTTGTACCGCATCGTCTGCAGTATTGAGAGAGGTAAAGTGATGCCATTACTTGGTACAGAACTTAAAAAATACTTACTTTCCTAGGAACTTGAGTTCAATCAGTCTGTTTCTGCTCTTGAATTTAATTACAGTTATTATTCTAAATTTCACAACAAATAGTATACAGTTTATTAACTGCAATAAGCAATAGGATTCCATACCAGATTCCTGAAAACCCTAACTAACTTTATGTAATTTAAGATTTACGTTATTCGAGTAATGTGATGCAGTACAGTGGAATACTAACAGCGCAATAGCGCAAAGGGGTATTTACGTTTGTTAACTAACTTGGACCGATTGTTTGCATTTAATAAAATAGTCATTTATTGTGTTTATCAATATTCCTTAAGAAATGAGAAATTAAGTAGCATAAGTATCGAGTTTGTATCAATATATTATACCAGTTTAATTCTAAAATTGAAAAAGTGTCATACAAAGGGGGCGGGGGTGGGCCTCACATTTTGTTAAAACAGCTCTGCTATTAGGCAACCTAAACTTGGAGTTAATATTTCTGTAGTTCTAGGTTGAATCACCAATTCTAAAATGAACCAGTTGGTGGGCCACACACATATTTGGGTTTAGGAAAATTAATTTTATTTTGTAAACCAAATGAACCTTAATATATAGGTACCATTTGTGGTGAAGACGTCGAACCTTTTGGACCTAAAGTTAAATTACTAAAATATTTTATTTTTAAGTACTGTAAAAATGTGTATAATAATATTTGGGTTAGTTCTAATATCAACCATTTAGGGAGTGCAATACATTTTTTCCTCTATTTTAAATTGGAAAACTAATAACTTCCACAAGGCCTTGAGACACACACCCACGTATGCATACACACACATTGGGAAAATCTAAATCTCCATTAGGTTACAATGTTTCTTGTTTAGTCTTTTTTCTAAAAAAAACCTCTACTTTCTTCATTTTTTTGCCCTTTTGAGCACCTTCAATAATGGCTTACGCAAGTCGTATCTCAAATCCTTCTTCAGAGCTTCTTTCAATCTTCCATCTGGCTATTCAGGGGGTTTGTAATGTTAGCCTTTTTGAAAGCATTGTCTCCTCTATTTCATATGTCATTTGTATCTGTCCACAGTTTCTAAAACCCCTCATATTCAATAGTTTACTCTTGTTTCTAATCCTTGTTTATCAATTTACTTTCTTCCCATTACTCATGTTAGGTCGGTTACTTCTTATAATGAGTAATTTGATACTCACTATTGCATTAAGTAGGAGGTGAAAGATTAATAAAAATAAGAATATTAGGGCACTATATTATTATTATATTATTATTATTATTAGCACAGCGTCTTACTACCCGTTAGGGTTATACGCACTTACGCTAATGTGTAATGTTAGGGTGATTGTGAGATGAAATGGAGGACCTACAGTTTAACGTGGTATCCGAACCACAGTGGAGGAATGGAATTCCGAACATTCACAAGCTGTGATTAATTACACGTCTTGTCAGAGGTGAAGGAAGGGTTTCGTCATTCATTCAAAACAGAAAGAGTACATGTTTCGTTAGCGCCTTTGGCAAATTACTTTGATTCAAATTAGAAAAAAAAATGGCTATACTAATTATTGAAACGATTTTATAGTGAGAAAATTAAATAAAGAATATTCTACAATTACTTCATGGAGCCTGAAATACTATGGCTAAGCCCTTACGGTGCACAGTTTAAAAGACGCTGCCTGGCTTATGACGGTCCGCTAATGCTTAAATTCCCTTGAATTTACCCACAAAAAACAGCACTCAAACGCCAATTTTATTCTAAAGATGTAACTCTTCTAATGTCTAATTTACATAGGTATAGAAAGATCGGGTTTAATTTGACATAAAAATGCCGGGACAACCTGTCACCCTTTTATGTTACCTCTAGACTCTATGACAAAACTAATCCGAAATAATAAATCTTGGGTTGGTTAACCTAATATGTAAACTAATCCACACAAATTGTGACGTCCTAACATAATTATTCCTTATTTTTGTCCAAAATTTTCATGAGGCCGAACAAAATAATATAATTTAAACTCGCGAAAGTCTATTCGGACAAAGGCTTCACGACCACAATAAATAAACTAACTTTTTTTTAGCCAGCATATGAAAGAAAAAGGAACTAACAGTAAAGTTAGTTTCAAAATATCCACAATGAGCGCTAGATTGAGAGGTTGGGTTCCAAAATATCTCATGGAACTGATAAAATTTAAAAATGTTGATAGAAAATGGACTTATTGAAACAGAATACTGTAAAGTGCAAAGGTTAATTAAACCTACCAAACAATCATATAGAAATAATAATAAAATTAAGAACATAAGACTATTGGAAATATATAAGAAAATATTATAAAGATGCGAAAAAAAATATTAATACACGATACTGTAATACTATTAAGTATTACCAAACCATTAATTATTTGCCTTTGATTCCTTTCCTAAAACCAGCCAAACATATATGTTTAAATAGTAATTTAATATCGGTGTAAGAATCATGGGAGAAATCAAAAAACTAACTTTAAAAAGAGGCCAAACAAAGGCACAAGTCACTAGATTTTAAACATATTTTGAGAATTTCGATAACAATCAACCAATAATTCAATAGAAATTAAGAAAATCAGAATTTAAACAATGTTGGATAGATTTTTTAAATGTACAATTACAAATTGAATCACTTGACGATTCAACAGTACATACAGATGACACATACCACACACGGAGAATCCGTTAGGTTACCAGTAATTAATTTACCAACATTTCAAGGAAATTACGATGAATGGTTGGAATTTAATGACACATTTCCACTATACACCGTGAATGAGAAACTTCAATAATAGGGAACACGCTGCCAACAATGAAACAGCTTAGTGAGTTTTTACCACATAGAGTAGAATTGGAAACTATTTAAAAAAATTAGAGAAATATAGGAAAATACATAGTAGAGTGGCAAATAACGTTACAGCACTCAGGATCTGTGTTTGGTGTAAAGTGTAATATCTAGGCTATCTAATATATACCTCCTAACAGCAATGGCGGTGAAAGCCCAATATACTTACCTTGTAAAACTTGAGAAGCGCTATCAGCGCAGCTCCTAAGAAACGTCCATATATTGAACTATTTGGACTGTTTAACAGACACCGAGCTAGAGTCTATATATCCTTTATCTATGGCTAGAGTTGTGGCGTTGTCATATCTGACTGGTCTTGTTTGAAAGGGTGAAAGGGGAGCGAGCTAATCTGTTGTTTACATGGGTCAAGTTTCTTGGAAGGGAAAGAAAGGCTCTAGAGTGTGGCTTTTATCAAAGACCCCGCTCTGCAGAAATCTGCTGCTTTATTTTTAGGTGGAACTCAAATAATCAGTAGAAGGCCTATGGTTTTCTTTATATTTCTTATCTAGTGGAAGAAAACATTCAACTTTCTCGTATTAGACTGGTTTGCTAGTGACGAGATTGGGGTTCGAACCCCGGTAGAGTGTACTGAGGGTGTTTTTTCCTTAAAACGGTTCCAAACACGCTGTTAGCACCGCGTCTTACTACCCGTTTGGGCTATACGCTTGCTTATGTACTAATTACTCTAATGTGTTAGGCATTAGGAAGGTTAAATTAAGAGGAGGTGCATCCATATTTTCATGGAGTGAAAGCGGAAAACTATTTAGGAAAAACCACCCGAATGTTCCCTACCGGGATCGAACTGTGATCTCCCAGTCTTCAGCATGTCAGTTGAGCACGGCGGGTAACACACACTATTAGACTGGATTGCTGGCGGTGGAAAGCTTGAAGTTCAAATCCCAGTTGGGTGCAATAAGGGTATTTTCTCCTAAAATGGTTTCCCACTCTCACTCTATGCAAATGTTGGTACGTTAAATATAAAATATCACCTTCCTCATTCCTAGTTCAATAGGGTAATTAATGCATGTGTATTATGTATAGCTAAAAGGGTAGTAAGTCGCAATGAAAAAAAAAACTATTGTGTTGACTACCAAGAGTGTCTGCGAAACTTTATTAGTGTCAGGCGAGGTATAGTAGCCCCATGGCTTCTTTGGTGCTGAGTGACAGCTTTGAAAAGTTACCAGACCAAATTATGTATCCCCACGCTGAACCATATGATCTGCAAAAACATGTGTTTAGCAGCTGTCACTTCTGACGGTCAAAATCTAGGTATATACAGTAGCCCCATGACTTCTTTGGTGCTGACTGACAGCTCACAGCTGTCAGCTAAAAGCTACCAGACCAAATTATGTATCCCTACGCCAAACCATATGATCTGCAAAAACATGTGTTTCGCAGCTGTCACTTCTGACAGTCAAAATTTAGGTATTATACCTAAATGTCGACTGTAAGAAGTCAGCTGTGAGCTGTCAGTCAGCACCAAAAAAGCCATGGGGCTACTCTAGTTGTAAAGAAATACATTTTTGAGTAGTTTTTAGGGGATTGACTCCAAGCCAATGGAAAATGGGATGCCACTAAAAGCTTTTTGGGGTTACCCCTTAAGCATATAAAAATAATAATAATAGATTGTTATAGAACCTATTTGAAGTTTGATGCAAACCATCTTTCAGCTTCAAACTCGAATATATCAGAGGGGAGCTAAACTAACTGGAGGAAGGCACACTTCGATGGGGTAGAGAGGGGGGAAGAGAAATTGGTGGTAATACCTCGCCCTGTCAACCCTCCCCCCTTCCCAGCCCCCCGCCCCTCAATGAGTACCACTGGATATAGAACTATCGTCAGACACACCATAGAATGATCATTTCCTCATTTTTGAAAAATCTTATCAGTAAACTATTTTTTTTTTAAATATAGGCCTATGTTAAGTTTATGATATAATTTTTTTTAAATAATGTTGATAGTACGAGTGCCTTTAAACAAACATGTGATTTGTCTATTAATCTAAACATCTCCGTAACCAGAACAGGTTTTAGAACACTGTGATAATAATCTAAACATCACCTTCCATTTGTTAGATTGACACTTTATTTTTTACCGACTTGCACCCAAAGGGTAAAAAAAAAGTATTGTTATAAAAAACAAAAATTTAGCTCAATATTTTAATAGATATCAATGTTTCATGACACCCTGAAAGAGAAAAGTAATTTTCAAGAGGCCGTCTGTCTGTGTCTCGAACTAGAGCCTAAACTATTATATTGATTGATATATTTGGTATTAGCGTTATCATAAAGCTCATCCCGCCCCCCCCACCCCCCTCCGCTTCCCCAAGGGATTTTGTAGTTAGGTATATAACACTAAAATTAAGGGTAGTGTACTGAAGGTAA
>CABFOW010006437.1:0-15793 GCA_902141385.1 Timema californicum | reverse complement strand
GGGGGGGGGGATGCAGAGGTAGATTTGCTGGAATAAAACTTCTTATCTCGTTATTTCTGCAACCGAGGTCGGCCGAATTCTCCCGATTGTCTTGTGTCGTTCAATTCGAACTAGTTCACGTGGATATGGTGAACTAGTTCGACTCGTTCACTTAGAGGATCCGTTCGATTTAAACCATTCGTTCGCGAACGACACATCTCTAGATGGAAGATATGGCTGACACACTGGATGGCTGAAAAGCATTAGCTTTGACGCGTCAAAACAGCAAAAGGAATTATCAATTATCTTTACATTTTCTGTTGTGACCTTATCAAAACATGATTTAATTTGTTTCTCAAAGGTTTTATCTAGAATTATCTAGTAGTTACCCTTGATTTTTGTCTTTAGTTAACTTTGACAGTATACTTAAAGGGCTATTGAAAATGAGCAAATTTCGAGTTTTAGTTAATTTAATGGTTACTTAATTTTATTTATTTAAAACATTCATACGTCAAATCATGTAATCACTTTTGATGGAAAATATCAAAAGCCAAATAGTAATAATAATAATGGTAATCGTAATAATGGTATCAATTAACATAAAAAATAATAATTTTTAAGACCATTTTTCACGTACGCGGAAGATTTAAAGTCAGAGATCTGTACCCCCCTTGAAAAGTGTTAGAACCCTTAAATTGAAGGGAGGCGGACACACATGTATAAAACATAAATAATAAATTGTTGTTTTTTTTACTTTACATTCTTATATTACATTATCCAGATACTAATTATTATTATTATTTTAATATAAACTTAGAGATGCACAAAAATTTCCTATTGTAAAACTACAGTAGCCTCGTGGCTTCTTTGGTGCCGAGTGACAGTTCACATCTGACTTACGACCGTCAACATGTAGGTATATATCTAAATTTTGACTGTCAGAAGTGACAGCTGCTAAACACATGTTTCTGCAGATCATATGGTTTGGCGCAGGGATACATAATTTGGTCTGATAACTTTTCAAAGCCATCAACTGTGAGCTGTCAGTCAGCACCAAAGAAGTCATGGGGCTACTGTAGTTTGACCTACATTAGCTTGTAACATGTACAAAGGCATAAGTGACTATGCTGTAATGGACCCATGGTCGCCAACCCCCCCAAGAAAAAAAAATACCCCACCCTCCCCAAATCTTATTTATATATGTAGATTATAATAAAGTATTTTGACATTTATTATTGGAATTATTTTATATTACGTGATAATATAGGTTGGTTGAATTTAGAGGAAGTGCACTCACATTTGCGTGGAGAGATAAGAATGTAAACCCATTGAGGAAAAACCACCCTAAGCTCATTATTATACAGCCATAACATTTGATAGACTTGTTGCTGAAAAGTTTCAATATAATGTAAAAAAAACTTAATCTGTAATTGAATAAAACAATATTAATAGATAGTATAAACAAATCTATAATCAATTATCAATATTAACACTTATAGAAGCTAAACTAACATTGGTCTCCATAAAATTGTCTACAATTTCCTGCAAGGACAAGCTACGGCCAATAATTCAACGTACTACTTAAGCTAAGACCCGCCTATTTGGCGTAGTTAGCTAACGCGCTGATTTCGTATTGAGCTAGACTGCCCAGAACGGGTAGATCGAGATTTGAATCTCGCCCTGGGTGAACTGGGGTGGTTTTTTCTAAATTGTTTTCCATTCGCCCTCCAGGCAAATACGGGTTCACTTCATATATTTTCAACCTTCCCAATTCCTAACTCATTAGCGTGATTAAGGCATAAGCGTATAACCCGAACGGTTAGTAAGACGCGGTTCAAAGTATTATTTAAACTAAGGTGTTAGAGATGAGTAAGGTTTTATTTAGAAGATTTACACCCACATTTGCGTGAAGGGTGAGTGGAAAACAATTAGAATAAAACTCAATGCACCCGACTAGGATCGAACAACAATCTCCACGTCCTCGCCAGTCCAGTTTATTTCGAGAGTAACGCCTTAGACCATGCGGTCACTGAAGCAAGTCCCATAATTATATTAATTAGGTATTCTACGCACATGGATTGAAATAAATGAATGAATTCTAAAATACCGTATTAAAATAGGTTTTTTTTCAATTCAGAAACGATAATTAATTCATAGCACTTACCTATTTTTTATCCAGTTCACAAGAACAGAACATTTATTTTTCTTTCGTCTGGTTGAGAGATAAAGTCGTTTTTTATTGCCTTTTCTTCGATCTCGTTTTACAGAAACGGTTTCCATTGCAAAACACTTCTTCAGTCACAAAATTGAACGTAGTCGAGTTGATATTTTCCTCGCGAACTTCTGTGAATAACAGCGCAACGCTTGGCACCACTGCTTTGAGTTTTCAATAGAGGCTCATCTTGTTCAACCCTACACCGATAGGTCGCAGCATACAGCACCACAACACTTTTCTTTTTAATTAAAATAAAATTGTACCACTTTATTTTATCTTAGAACATTATGTATGTTGAAAAATAAAATTTTAATTATTCTCAATTATATTAACTAGGTTTATGCTTTGTCTGCAGTTAAAAAAAAGATTATTTAAAAAATCATTTAAATAAAGCTGTTTAAAAATATGTAACTTTTAATTGGCATTAAATTATACTAAATGGTAGAGAAATGTATGTATGTTTTGGTATAAAAATGTTTGTATATAGCTGGTAAGAAGTTAAATAAATAACTAATAAAAGAAAGAAAGTCTTCCCACATTTAAATGACATGCCCAGTTTGTTCTATGCAATGTTCCTTAATTTTTTTTAAAAAAAACTTAAATTTTAATTTCTCGGTGGATATGAATAAACCATAAACCATGTAAGTGAATTGATTTTTACAGTTATGAAAATCTTATTCATATATGTTTAATAGTTTTCTTGATAATCTGGTACAGAGAAATCGCCTTAGAAACTGGTCGCACTCATCTCTAATGGTGATCCATCCCTTTAATATATCTGATTATTTTACATTAGGAGGAGGGGAGCACCAATGAGTACAAAAGAACTATATCATATCAAATTATGCTCTAAATTTTGTTTCGCAGATGTTAAATTCAGTGACGGACAAATACTTTCAGTTTTGAAGCGGAAGAAATTCAAAAAGAATAATAAACTTCCCGGCGAAGCAATGAAAACACTTGCTTTTGTCCGATCTAATTTAGATTGCCGTAAATTACTTTCATTACAACATTGTTTTATTTTTATTGTTTTATATATATTTTTTAATTAAGAATTCGAGTGTTTCGTTAGCATAACATCAAACACTGGGAATCCAATTGTGAGGCTTACGTCTTTTTAAATAATGTATTAAATCAAATTGAATTTAATTTTAAAATAATGTATACAAATAAATATATCAATACATTTTAAACGTAAACCTGTTTCTTTGAAAAATCTTGTTTTAGAACGCATAATAATAACAATTATAATACAGTAATATTTTTTTTTTTTAAACTGTCAAACTGATCGTATGGTAGCGTAATGAAACAAAAGTTCTTGCGATGTAAAACCGCGAAATCGGTTTGTGTTTTTGCTCGGGTTAGTACCAACGACACTTGATTTATCCCAGCTTATCAACTGAATCTGTAAATAAGTAGCTATATAATGAAGTGTTTAATGTTCTATTACCTTCTAAGTCTGAATGCATCAAGAGCCGTAGCTTTTCTTTTCTTCCGAGGTGCAGATTGATAGAGGCGGGACTTTCTACCAATCCTCCAGTCCCTATTTCCTTCCATAATAATTGTTATTACCATCCCATGATTATCAATGTTACATATTCGTTATCTCTTAGACGAACACGAGTACAATGAGCAACAACGTTCGACACTTGGTGATAATAAAGAAAACACAGCCCGGATTACGGGGACCGCTAAACCTACAAGCCGAGTAGAAACCCGGGGTAGAAACGACCTTACCCTGACCAAACATTTCCCCTCTGTCTTCCCTCCTTCCCCGCCAAGCTCACCGCGACCGGTTAGGGATCAGAGCTGCAACAGCGCGTCACCGGGCAGATTCAAAACAACAAGAAAATATTGTTTCGTTTTAGATAAATTTAGACAGATTTTGAAAGGTGACTACATAATATTAATATACCACTTTGTTCGAAATTTTGTAATCTTTGTTTTTATGTATCTATATCCATGTATACAGTAATTCCTGTATATGGAACATTGTGCTGAAAACATCACATTTTAACAATTTTTTTAAGGAAAAAAATTCTTGATGAAATCAATTTTTTTTAATACATAGAATCATTAAAGAGTTCTTTCTTTTTTTGGGCAAAAAATATTAAATTTATATCTCAAGTTTATGACTTGGTATATCCCTAGAATAATACCTGCAAAACACATCACTTTAGGAGCCTAAAAAGGGCTCTTTTAAATATTTCCCACAAAAAAAGTCAATGATCCCGGAAGCAATAAAATTATTTAAATTTTGGATATTTTAACGAACGATAATTTTAAATGTAAATATTAATCAGAAAGTAGATATTCGATTTATCATTTGATAAATATAACACTAAGAATATTGATGTAGGTGTTATAATTCTAAACCAACATATATTGAATAGTAAAAAAAAA
The DNA here is from genome assembly GCA_902141385.1 of Timema californicum. Classification (NCBI taxonomy): domain Eukaryota; kingdom Metazoa; phylum Arthropoda; class Insecta; order Phasmatodea; family Timematidae; genus Timema; species Timema californicum. The sequence continues at coordinate 11,196 of CABFOW010006437.1, read as the reverse complement.
AATCATTCAGTGAAAAAGTGAAAGTAATGTGTGTTCAGTAAATTACACAGATATAGCCTAGGGGATGGCGAAGGGGAGAGATAAGAGATGTCAGAAATACCCACAGAAGATAAACATCCATTGTTAGAGATAAAGGGGCAGTTTAAGGATGAATTCTCACAAAGAACAGACGAACAAATTTTAAAAGAGTTTAAGTGAGAGTTGAACCCGTTATCACAATTACAAAATCTCCAAGCCTGAAATAATGCGCTACATTTACATAATCCCATATTTCACTGATTGTCTAGCATTCTTGTTGATATATTGTGATTATTAACAATAAGTTTAATAAAAAATTATGTATATTTTATAGTATAAGGTAGACCTTTACTTTCATTATTTTGTATTATAAAATTCTATGTGGTGTAATATGATTCATACATAATATTTTATAGAGGTTAATCACGTCCTAATATATGAAGAAATACGGAGTTATTTCTTCATAAATATAGGTGCCTAGGATATTAAAGTACCAACACCTTTATAGTGTTGTGAACCGACATATGACCTAATGCAGTTTAGCAACAAAGAGACAAAGAAAAAATATAAAAATCCAATAAAAATAATGAGTGGTGAGGCTTTAGTGTAGTAATATTTTTTTACATAAAATAATTATTATACTTTTAAGTTAGGAGCTGGGGAAGTCAGAAGTGAATTATGTCTTATTTTTATGTGTCAATTGTATAAAGTTATACGGTTTCTAATAATGATGGACTAGTTACAATATTTAACTGTTCTGTTCTATTATTTTCTCGATTCAAAACTGCGAATAATAGCACAAACCAATCTAAATCTTCCCTAATAAATGTATGCGAGATTACTAAATACTAAGAACTAATTGTGAATGATGTATTTTTAAGCTAAGATTAAATATAATAGACTTTGAGAGTGTAGGTAGGCCTGGTGGTATTTAATATAATATTCATACCTTTACCAATGGCGTAGGCAGCTCCAAAACAAGACATATGAAAGTGTACATACTTGGGAATACCCCAAGTGTAATTTTTTACATCTACCCCTCTCCCTGCTTTCATTATCAATTGATATTATTATTATTAGCACCGCGTCTTACTACCCGTTCGGGTTATACACACTTACGCTAATGTGTAATGGTAGGGTGATTGCGAGATGAAATGGAGGACCTACAGTTTAACGTGGGATCCGAACCACGGTGGAGGCCTGGCACTCCACACATTCACAAGATGTCTTGTCAGAGGGTGAAGGAAGGGTTTGGTAATCAGATAAATCTTTGCCGGGACCGAGGATTGAACCCCGGCCGCCAGCATAGAAGTCTGATACCTTACCCCTAGACCGCCAGGTCACTGACAATATTGATATTAAATTTTTGTTAAGGGCAATAGTTGATTGTAAATTTTAAAACATCAATACTGTCAAAATAAATATAAATCAAATGTGTTTTATTTCCTTAGTAAATTATATTATGTAGACATTTATCTGCACAGATTCTGTAGTTTAACATAGTACTTATTTTACACAAACTTGCTAATAAATTAATTATTCACTAATTTTTTTTAAAGCATTCTGAAACATTTTATTTGTCTTGACATGATAGTATATAATTATATTAAAGCTAAAAAATATTTTTTTAAAAAAAAGCACTTACTTCTTTAACACACCAAACATACACATTATTACAATGTCCATGCTTTCATTTTTTTAACACAGCAAAAACCATTACCTACTCCAATGAAATTGGTCTTTATTTAAAAAGTTGGTGAACGTTTCAAGATTTGTTTGTGTATTTCTTCCAAATTAACAGCAATAATAGTCTCCACGACAAAACTATGATCAAAATGGTACTAAACAGTACTGTATATTCCTAGCTTCTTTGAGTGGTTTATAATCAGGGTGTCCAGCCAAACATTTTAAAATTCCCCCGACTTTTCCAGTCACTATATATTAATTACTAACATTATTTTATTAAGATTGCGATTTAAAGTAATAATATTTTTAGACACATACATAATTTGTTAAAGGATTTCAGCCTAAAACATGGTGTCTATTAAACTTGACCAATGAAATCCCCGACCTTTTCCCTGATCATTTCCTAAAATTCCCGAATAAAAAAGTATGTCACATCCTTCTAACTCGCCGCCACCCTCCCTCCGCCCTCGTTTTTCTATTAATCTTTTTTTAGTAATAATAATATTTTAAAATTTGTATTAACATTGTTTACTACGAATTAAAAATATATTACACAGCTACAAACAAAAAAATGACATTATAATTTACTGATTATTGTATTTCATATTTTGAGTAAAATATCATTTTCCCGGATTTTTGTTGTAATTTACCAAATTCCCGACTTATTCCCGTTTTTTTCCGATCACTTCAAATTCCCGGCTAATTCCAGTTTTCCCGGATGGTAGACACCCTGTAAAAGAAATGGTCTACGGGGTAGTGCGATCTAGGTTAAGATTTCAGTGAGATCATATAGAGACATAAAAAGATCATGTTATATGAATACAGTTTAAAGTTGTTATGAAACACATTATTTTTTCAGTTTATTCTTCATACACACGTGTATAAATATGAATCAACTTGGCTAAAAACTTGCGGCATAGGGGTAGAAAATCGATATTAAAATCAAGCGTTGACTTTGAGAGATGAGATTGGTATTCTCAACAACGACAACTGTGTTAAAATAGATTCGCAGTGAGTATTAACTGGAAGAAAAATGTTACTTTGAGTATTTTAAATAAAATTTGCATATTTTTTTAGTAAATATGTGAAAGTTCCAGAAATTTGATTTAAAAAAAACTAACCAACGTTTCCCTGTTTTTACAGGTTGCTGGACACCCTGATAAACAAAGTTTAGAAACAAAAACTGGCATCGAACCTGGTTGCAATCTAAGGCTCCACAATGTGTCATAGATACCAGGCAGGACATCTACAGTTGCCCCGTGGCTTCTTTGGTGCTGACTGACAGCTTTAAAAAGTTACCAGACCAAATTACGTATCCCTACGCCGAACCAGATGATCTGCAAAAACATGTGTTTAGCATCTGTCACTTCTGACAGTCTAACATTTAGGTATATACCTGAATGTTAGACTGTCAGAAGTCATCTGTGAGCTGTCAGTCAGCACCAAAGAAGCCATGGGGCTACAGTAGCGTAGTTACACAGTCCAGGTATTTCAAACCACTCCCGACAAGTGAAAGGAAGACGAGCACATGCACTAAAAAAAATTTTAAACGCTAAATTGATAACATATTTTTCTAATTAGCACGCGTAAATATAAAGTTAGTTCAAATCAGAACCCTTGTTCTTTTTTTTTTTCCCAGGACTACATCACTGGCACTAAGGTAATTGAAGTATAATAAGTAAAAATATAGTTTGGTATTTATTGTAGATTAGCATAACATGATGAATTTTGTTCAAACGTCTACTCTTATCAACTTTTAATTTATATTCAGTATAGTCTCGGAAACTCAACCTATTGTGGACTGAGATAGGTGTCGAGTTATAGAAATGTCGAGTTTTACGACTGAACTTGCACAAGATGCATGTTCACTATACAAGGATGAATCACAGTACAGTACAATATATTACGTGTTAATATAATGGTGTATATACATACGTGTAATATACAGAAATGCAGTAAAATACTGTACATATATTGGATTGATTCGAATAATAATTACTGAATTGGAAAACTAACACAGCACTTGTAAAAAACACCCTGGCACAACTTTTCCACTCGAGTTACACAAACTGAGAGGTTATACAGTTGAACGACCTTGGATTGTGATGACCGGCGCCAACAACTGTGTGCACATGCACGTATCGAGTTTCCAAGACTCTACTGTATTCTCATCCTCAGAAATATAGTTTATTTTTATTTTAAAACTTTCAAAAATCACACAATATAAAATTTAATAAGACAAAAGGGTTACAGGCAAGGAAAAAACAAATAAACGGAGCTAGAACAATATGGCTTTTACAACGAAAAGAGAAACACAGTTTACTTTACACTGCTTCCACTGGACATTCTACATTTTAAAATTCCCTTACTTTTCCAGAGCCAATTTCCAATTTTTTCCAAATCACTGTCTATTAAACATTTTTTTTGGTCGAGATCCCAACTTAATGTGTTAATATTTTTAGACAGGAATTCTGAAATTGTGTTATTCTACGAAGGGGTTAAAGATCCCGGCCTAAAGTGATGGGCGATTGGGTAGAGAGCTCTATGATGGATTTCATTGAGATCATAAATATAGATTAGAAGATCACCTTTCACCAGTACAGTTTAGAATTAAATAAATACAGTAAATATGTTTAAATAATAAATTACAATACTGTAGAATATTTCTTAATACAGAGTGTACCTTTCTAAAAGACGTTTTAAATAAACTTCCTAACCCCTTCAGCTTCATATGCTGTCACTTGCATTGTTGACAGTTTGCGTATCCATTCTATAAAGAATATTGAAAATGGCTCTTGCAATATTTTGAAACAACTAAATAATCATAATCTTCAACTGTTGGCTGCGTCAGTTTAGTAAAATGCTTCCATCTTTCTCTATTATTATTATTATTATTATTATAACCGCGTCTTACTACCCGTTCGGGTTATACGCACTTACGCTAATGTGTAATGGTAGGGTGATTGTGAGATGAAATGGAGGACCTACAGTTTAACGTGGGATCCGAACCACGGCGGAGGCCTGGCATTCCCCACATTCACAAGATGTCTTGTCAGAGGTGAAGGAAGGGTTTGGTAATCAGATANATTATTAGCACCGCGTCTTACTACCCGTTCGGGTTATACGCACTTACGCTAATGTGTAATGGTAGGGTGATTGTGAGATGAAATGGAGGACCTACAGTTTAACGTGGGATCCGAACCACGGCGGAGGCCTGGCATTCCCCACATTCACAAGATGTCTTGTCAGAGGTGAAGGAAGGGTTTGGTAATCAGATAAATCTGTGCCGGGACCGAGCACTGAACCCCGGCCGCCAGCACAGAAATCTGACACCTTACCCCTAGACCGCCAGGTCACCTTCTTCCTCTATCCTTCCTTCTTTAAACACTTACATTCTTCTCGCACTTGCACATTTTCTGTTAACTGCTCTCCCCCATCTCATTCTTCTGAATAAATAATACAGACATTTATTTTCCAACAACTTATTCCATTGTTTAACATACGGCAATTCAGACGCCGAGGGACAGCTTAGAATTAATGAACTAAACTTCTCTGCAATTTGTTTCTCACTTGTGAACAAGTGATTGATAGGGAGTTTACATAAAATAAGAAGACCTAGAGACAACAATAAACAAATACAGAATATTTATATGGTTCAAACTAAATATTAAAGAAACACATGCACGCAATTGGACTTATTCTTAAAAAACATATTTAAAAAAAAAGCTCAATGGCTTTGACAATGATTCATTCATTGGAATGCTAACTTACCTTTCATATCTCTTTTAAATACCAATGAGACCAATACCCTTTAAAAATTTTTATTATCAGATAATATATTTACTCTAAAGAGTATTATTTTAGAAAAATAATTTTTTTGTGTGCATTTAATGCATGTACAAGATATTCGACAAAACATTTTTCTAACATAGTTCTAGGATAAACAACGACTAAACCCCAGACCAATAATTTACAGTTTTGTGAAAAGGAACAGGCCCAATCTCACAGTAATACAGTTTTTGCCCTTACCAGGAATCGAATCTATGACTTAGATAATAAGGGAGACACCCTACCGAGTGTCAAACCAGGGTAACTGTTCACTTTTTTGGAAGAATGTTTATAAATTTACATATTTATATATTAGTAAAATCCAACTGTACTATTATTATTATTATTGATCTATTAAAAATATGTATTATTATCAATAAATATATTTACAAATGTGTAAAAGCCACCGTCATTCAGACCAGTTGAGCTGAATGAACTCAGGAATCCATGATCAACAACTAAAACTAGAACCAAGAGTTGACACGTAATCATTTGATATACATATATTATTTTAAAATAATAAGACTAATCCAAAGATTTTGGGGTGGGCAACACCATTTAAAGTTTTACTTTGAAAAACAAAAGACTCTCAAAAAACCAGCTTTGTAAGGCACCAAGTTATAGGGATCCCGACAAAACTTAAGACGCAACAACTTCTAGCATCTTCATTAAAATTAAAATAACTAACAAGTTTATAATTTATATCACATTGCAAATAATAAAGAGAGCTCTGTATGGTAACATGGAACAGTTTACAAAACAAATAGGTGTAGTACTTTAAAATTTAAATATAAATTACCATAGTTTTATGCTAAAAATTTGAAAACCAAGAATGAAATTTAAAGGTTTCATCTTCTGGTAAAGAGTATTATTTTATAACCAAACATTAAGTGAAAAGAAAAATGTAGTCTTAGACATGTCACAAAAAAAGAAAACCTGATCAAAAATATAAGATATAAAATAATACACAAATATATTTTCTATATTTCTTGAATACCTGGAAGGAGACTAAAACAATGTATTAATGTTATAAATACATGGAAATTCAACTTTTATGATCGTAATATAACAAATACATCCCTGCGGTCAAATATTTTTTCTCATCAAGTAGCTACTTTTTAACATTTTATTGCAAAATTTTCTGATTTTCATAAAATATAACAAATATTTCAAGATAGTAGTCATACGCATATATAGGGTGGTATGCAAGAACTTCACTAAGTGGATCACTATCGGTCCACTAAGCATTCACTATATGTTCTTGCATACCACCCATAAGATTTTTTATAATCATGGAAATTTATATAAATAAACAAATAAAAAGGAAAAATAAACCAACAAGTTAAATTAAATGGGTGTTAGTGAAAGTTTTGCCTCTCCTGCAGAAATATTAGAATAAGCTAGTATTTAAGACATGTATAATCCCGATGGGATGTATTTATCAAAGTATGAATCAGGATTTTTTTTTTCGCAGTTCAAATATACTACACCAAATTTATACAAATATATAACTTTTATATTTAATTTAATTATAGATATAGTAGTTAAAAATGACAGCTGGACATGGGAATCAAAATCTGGGATGTACCCATAGTTCCCAAGTTAATTCCCAACATAATTTATGTAAGATAGAAAAATACTTCATATTTTAAGATCCAAGGTAGTAATTTTATTTTAAAATGTTTCATCCCTGTCCTGGTGCCAATGGCTGCACACAATTTTTTAGTAATATATGCTTATAGAATATTCAAGCTTTTTTAGCATTAATACAATCAATTCCTTTTATTGTATTTGATAAAACATAGGAAAAATGGCACCAAATTTAATTTTATTAAAACAGCAAGTGAATGATGGATGAATTGTGTTCGATAAAATTGGTAAAAATGTTATTTATAATATTTTTAAAGACATATTTTTGGTGAGATTTATAAATATATTGTTCTGTGAAAATAGATCTACTACGATTTTTTTTTATATATATATATATATATATTGCTTTTAATAGTTGAAAATACTACAAAAACAAATCCAGCAATAAAAAATGTGTTTATAATAATTACGTAATTTTCTTGGCTTATAAAATTTACTCTGTGATAAATAGAAGTAAACGAACATAATTTAACATTTATTTAGAGAAAAAAGGGGGTGATACAACTTACAGAGAAACTTTACAACTTTTTGGTTTGGCAAACACCCGCAGATATTGGAAACAAACTATTTATCTCTAAATTCAAGATTTGAACAAAAACTCAGGCTCGGGCTGTATAAGACCACTTGCGGGTCTGGTGTTTACTCTGTTCTCTACTTGCCTGGAGGTTGGTTGTGAAATCTGCAGTTAAGATGAAGAAGAAATCACGGCAGGGGTGTAAATGCGGCCGGCAAAATGTTGTCTAAGTTAGCAACTGAGAAAATTGGTTGTCGTTTTATTTATTTATGAAGTGCAGATATGTTGTCCGACTTGATAAATGTTTAATTAAGAATTCTGCTCCCAATCTTGAACATTTTAAATAAGGAAACTTATAGTATGTTGTTAGGTGATATAAATACATAGTAACTACTTCTAAAAATTCAAATTTGTATATACTTTAAGATCCATAACCTTTAAAATTCCCATCTCTACTTTTGAGTAATGAAGATAAATAGTGAAATAATTTATAATCAGCCCCATGTGATTATGTTGAAGAATTTATATGAATAGGGTCCAAAACTAATCTAATGTTGTTGTTTTTTTAAATGTGTCACTTAAAAAAAATAATATAACTTTAGTAAAATTAACTAGGGTAAGATTTGATTAGGTAATTATTCAAAATTTGCAAATAATATTTGCTTTGATTCAAACTCGAAATAACTGCTTCGCAGATGTCTAATGGATGAAAGACCATTAGAAATAGATCCTGTTTGGATACATGCCAGTTTAATAAGCTCGTGTTTAACATGCTTGTAATGAGCTTACTTTTTCAATGATTATATATACATATATATTTTATATTTAAAAAAACATTTACAAGTAAATTCATAGTTCTGCTTTTGGATATTTCTATGACTTAAAAATAAGCAATGTACTTTTATTTATTAAAAGGTTTAGATCCATAGTTACAAAATAAAAAACATAATAAAGAAATTGCATAAAAATTTGGTCAACTATATTACTTTTTCGCTTATAAGACAATTTAATAATTCTTGAATTAAAATAACTTAGCTAGCTACGAATAAATAGTGTTAAAATATTACAATATATTATTCAATTTAAGCAGCCATTTTCACTCGGTTTACATGGGCGTTTGGTGTCTTTTTTCCTTTGTGTAAATATATAACAAATATAGTGATTATTATATAAATACAATTTTGTTAGACCATTTGATAGTTTTAAATAAATAGTGTTTAAAACGTATTTTCACAGAGGATTTTATTTTTAGCAATCCTTTGAGCGAGCTAAAACTAGTAGAAATAGAATACTATGCCTGTATCGTCCAATTTTGGAAATTTTGCATGTATTCTTAGTTTGGGGCTTATATTCTCCAAGCCAATAGTTTGGGTACAGAGTATGGCATAGAGTCTAGTAAGAAAAGTGTACAGTACTCAAAAACTTTTGAAGCCAGCAAAGAAGAGATCAACCATTCAATGCCCGAGATGATTCACGGGCCTACGATTGAGCTGCTGAATTTAGAACATGCTGCTGCTTTATTTTCAATAAACATTTTAAATTTTCTAGCTAAAACAACACGTGAAGTGTAAGTTTACATAAATCCCGATTAAATCCATTCTTGAGTGATAATATCCAAACAAACGGTAAATTGTTATCTATCTTTTAAAAAATTTACTAAAAATATATATGTAAACATTTTTGGACTAGAAAGGTTTGAATATAAAAAAAATATAAAAATAAAAGATAACTGAGAACCGACTAAACACAGTTATCACTGTAAAACCCCCTTCCTTGCGTATTTTATCTGGAATACACTCTAGCTCTATGATTTAGTGGTAACAAATAAAATAAAACATTTCTAAAATATACTCAATGTATACAATACATTTGATAAATATATATTCAAGGCACAAAAACCATATGACCATTTTCTAATGTCAGCCAAATCATGATCCTTTTGACAAATATTTAAAATTTAGTATCAACATTTTCTCTCCGATTATATTATTTATAATACTCTTATTTTCAATAAAAGTTTATATTTAAACAGTTGGAAATGGAAAAAATCAAGAAAGGAGTGGAGACATTAGTTCTTTAAATGGTAAACATCAAAATAAAGGATATAAAAGCAGTACAATGATGCATGTAATAAATAAGATACTTAAAGTGGGTTTTTTTTAATTTGGACCAAAATCGCTTCGTTCTAAAATGTAAATTTCCTGTTGTTATTAAATCAATGAAATGGATCAACCAAGAAACTATCCAGGGACTTTTAATGGTTTTGTGGCATGTGTATTATTATTGAGTTGTTTAAGAGACAACAATAAACCTAAAAAAATACATCTTTGAATTAATTTTATTGTATCTTATTGTATCTTATTTTATTGTATTGTAGTTTTTATTGATAATATATCTGGGGATGTAAACAGATCAAGCTATTAGCAGTGTAGCTTATTTTTAAAATGAAATTATTAATGCACACAACTTGAAGGTTGAGATTGTTTTTTTTGGTTTTGTGATTCATAAAATAAACATGAGAGAACAATGGTTCTCTATTTTGTCAAGAAACAAATAAATCTAATTTCACATTGTTTGTGTTGATTAAACTTTATAGCTAAAACATCTATTATTATATATTTAAGCTGTTTAAACAGTTTTCGATTGATTATCTCAAAGTGCACTTTATGAAATTTATGTGACTAACAATTTTGTTCAATAACTTTTTAAATGGGACCATAGTTTTATTTAGTGAGGATTAAAATATAGATTTGCATTGTTTTTCAAATATTACAAGTGTCATTTTATATGTAGGTAATTTACATTTATGTGAAAGTAATAAAAATAATTTTTTTTTGTACTTTAGTCATAATTTATTGTTCCTTTGATAGTGCCCCCGAGTCTTTTTTTTTTACTAGTAAAATATTATAGCGTATGAAATGGTCATCCGATTCTTGTTTTCAGCCTTTGCCTTTCACTACGTTTTATGCCCCGACTCGTTTCACCGACTTTCCTCATTTGCCTTTGTGTGTAATATGTTTTGATAAATTTTTTGATCGAACAAACAGTCAACGAGTCTAGTGGCATATCGGTGAATTCACCGATAACGGACGGGTCTGCATATTCTGACGAGGTAGAAGGTTGAGGACAGGTGCTGTCCCCACCTTCTACCATAGCTTCGGGGTCACTCGTATCAACAAACGTGTTTTTATCCGCGTGATCTTTGTCACCGTCCTCGGAGACACTCTGAGTCAACAACGTCATATCCGCATCACCTTTATCACTTCCGTCTTCTTCGTCTTCCTCGTCCGATATGTCGTCGTCCTGTTGCATCCTGTTGATCCAAGCAAGGAAGTGCTCTTCATCGTACGTTGATTCTGAAGTAACTGTAGTGGGCGTATCACCTGTCTGAAAACATACACACGAATACTTATAAGTAGTTGGTGGGGCTTGATAGCACAGAGCTGTGACTGGTTGGATTTGGTCACGTGACCACTCCTCCTGCTCTCTGATTGGCTGTT
>CABFOW010006436.1:0-11436 GCA_902141385.1 Timema californicum | reverse complement strand
TATATATATATATATACTTTAAGGCATTTGGAACTCTATAATTTATTGCGACGCTTACTAAAGTAAGCCACCTATATCTAACTTGTACTAGTTCTATCTACTCCACCCCAATGCACCCTATCTCTATCTTGAACTATCTCTATCCAATCCACCTCATTACACATTATCTCTTTTAGGTCCATTCAAATGTTATCCTCCCATCTGCGTCTAGATCTTCCCAATGGTATCTTCGCATTGGGTTTGCCCGTCAATACCCTAAACACGGCTCTAGATACTTCCGGCCGCGCTTCATGCCTTGTCCGCCGTAAGCTACGAGGCTTGATTACCCTTAACAGTGTCTGGTGATGAGTACAGGGTATGTAACTCGTCGTTAAACAACCTCCTCCACTCTCCATTATCTTCATCCCTGTTTACGCTAAATATTTTAAGTACTTGGTTTTTGAACATCTTAAATTTATTCTCGTCAGTCATCGTGTAAGGTAAGAGACCATGTTTCGCAGCTATAAGGAATAATAAGTGAAACTATTTGTCGTGTATTCTTATATTCTGAGTTTGACATTTCTTTACAGAAGGAGCGATGTCTACAATTTACTGACAGAGTGTTAACATGAATTTACCGACTGTATTATTTCCTATATATTTAGAGACATTTCTAATTGGTGTCTAATTTTAATCTAATTTTGATTCTCAATATATAGAATACTATTCATGAGCACACATTATTTACTTCTATTACGTCATATGCCACTAACTTATTACCTTATTTAAAAAAAAGTTGTTAATAATACAGGATGATTTTCAACTCTGCCCAAACCTAAACCATAGCATCTTTACGCAGAAAGAAACTGAAAATCACAGTAAAAAAAAGTTTGGAAAATCCATCTTGCACTACTAAATTGAAAGTGCCTGGCCGCGAGAAATGTCACCCGAGGGGTGAACTGACGCCAAACGCAACCGACGGAAACTGCTGCGTCAAAGCCGGGGAGAGAGTTTTGAACACGTGGTGTGATGTTGTCGCCTAGTGATATGCAACTTGCTGGACACGTACGTATAGTATGATTTTGGTAGGAAGAACAGTAAAAGTTAGTTACTAAAGTTACTAAATCTCTTTTAATATATTCATACATCATGTGATGCTATCTGCAGTTGTTTATTCTTATAGATATTATTATTATTAGCACCGCGTCTTACTACCCGTTAGGGTTGTACGCACTTACGCTAATGTGTAATGGTAGGGTGATTGTGAGATGGAATGGATGACCTACAGTTTAACGTGGAATCCAAACCACGGTGGAGGCCTGGCATTCCCCACATTCACAAGATGTATTGTCAGAGGTGAAGGAAGGGTTTGGTAATCAGATAAATCTGTGCCGGGAGCGAGGATTGAGCCCCGGACCCCCAGCACATAAGTCTGACACCTTACTCCTAGACCGCCAGGTCACCTTTTATAGATATTATTAATATCTATAAAATAACAATAGTACTATAGTAAAATATTATTAATGTCGACCACCAAGGAATATGTTTTAATTTTCTCTACTGTTCTTCCAACCAAAATCAGGATATACTTACGGCGTCTTTGTGTCTAATCACTTCAACTTTAATTTATTAGTGCATGATAACTTTTACATACTTTTTTTTTACTAGAATGTTCTGTTTATTTCTGCATACAGATGATGCGCTCTAAGTTTGGGCAGAGCGTTTAGAAACACCCTGAATGATCACTGAAGACTTGTGGTGAAGACGGAGAGATCAAACCGAGTGTGTGAAGTGGAGATTGGCACCACACACTAGAAGTCTCAAGGAACCATATACGGTATTAGATACAAGATAGTGATCGAACCATAAATCTTGACCTCTTCGGTGGCCGTATAGTCTCTGAGGTGTCGCCATCGTGTTGGGTGGGCCTGTTGATGATGGGGAGATCGGAGTTTAAATCCCAGTAGGGTCTATTGGGTGTGGTTTTCCCTTTAATGGTTTCCCACTCTCCCACCACGCAAATGTGGGTTCACTTACTCTAAATTCAACCATCCCAATTCCTAACCCATTAGCGTAATTAGTATTTAAGCGTATAACCCAAACGGGTAGTAAAACGCGCTGCTGAGTAAAAATAAATATATAAATAAAAAGAGCGAAAACTTTGATATATAAATGATTAATATCTGTTGCAAGTATATATTTTTTCTCATCCCATTGAATGTTTCGCCAGGTTTCACGTCACAAGATCAGCTAGTTTGCCTAATATCTTCATGACGTCACTAAACGTTACCGGAGATGTTTTGTTGATGGTATAAAATATATAATCTCCCTTGGTTCTTAAAGTTGATTGGTGGGTTTGAATATGGCCGATTGTTTCACTTCTGTACGAAACCATCTGAAACTTGTCTTTCGTACGGGTCAATTTACTTTCGTTCCACTGGAGCTATAAGTGAGCGCGTCAACATCTAGATGGCGGCGAGGACAAGTACTAGCCACACGGGCACCACGGTCATCCTAAACGTGTCGGAATCGTTGCAGCCGTCCTTGTCGTCACAAATGTCGCAGAATTCATGAGGTGTTACTCTGCACCCAAACAGAACCGCATCGTTAGAGCACAGTCTTCTGGTTATGTTTCGACCTGTAAAATTATAGTAATATTATTGATCTCTTTAAGGGAAACCTACTTTCGCTTTATGAAGTATTTTGATATACATATTTGGAAGAAGGTACAGGAAAGGTGGCTAAAGAACATATGAAAGGAAAATGAACACAAAATGTATTTTACAGTGAAAAGAGAAACACAGTTCACACTTTACATTGCTGTCACTGGACAAAGAGTTAATGGTCGCCTTTTGAAGAAAATCGACCGTTATCACCCTTATCCCCCCGCCTAGGTTTCATTCTATCGGAGCTCAATCTGTGAGGATGGTGTGTAAAACGTGCCACGCAAATTCATAAAAGAGAAAAGCAAAATAAATAAATACAAAAGGTAGAAAATGGAAATTGGTAAAGAATGATAGAATGGGGGAATGTCCGATAGAGATCGATTTTTTTTCAAGAGTCAGCCATTACCTCTTTGTCCAGTGGTAGCAATGTAAAGTGTGAACTATGTTCTTCTTTTCATTGTAAAATATATTTTGTGTTCGTTTCCTTTTATATTTCTCTATCCACCTTTCTTATAGTTTCTTTTAAATAAATAATATAATTTATTAGTTTCACAATAAACAAGGCGGGTATGAAGAAATTTACCTCGTATTATTTTCTTTGGGATATAATCGTATGGTAGTTCTCCTTATTTTACTTAAGAAAACATCAGAATTGTGATTGGTGAAACATTTTTATCATACTTAAAATATTTAGTACAGTGCACCTCACAAAATTACTCTTCTCTTTTGTCATAATATAGATTTATCTACTGATAATTCATTTTGTTAAACAAAATAATATTCATTAATGCAGAATTACTATAAAAAAAGAGCATAAATGAAACATACACGTTACAGAAATATTGAGAAAAGAGTACCATATCTTTCCACCAAAGAGCATAATAACCAATTTATGTTTTAAAAGAGCTGCATAATGAGATATTTATATTTGCTAATAGCTCATAAGTTATTGGTTTTATTAATATGTATTTCAAATAAAAGTTATTTATAATTAATAAGACTACAACTTTACAATAATAAGTTATTTATTATCTCAAATAGTTGTAGAGATATAATAGAAATGGGAAAATTTGCGTTTGTATAAAGTACCCTAAAAGTCATTTTTATGGAAAAATGGAGAATAGCAATTTTATTTATAATGTTAAAAATGTCTAGATACAAGAAAATATATAATCAAAATCGCTAAAGCATATTTCAAGAAAGTATATTTTTTCTATTTTTGTCCATTAGTAAACTACTCTTAATTTTGGGGTTATCTATCTAATTCCAAAATATCTTAGCGGGAAATTTATGAACATTCTTATACCAAGCTTTGTCCCAAATGGTCAAATGGTTTTGGCTTTACGCCAAGATTCAGGCAAACAGACGAAAACAAAAACCTCTTTTTCAGTTTCAGGGGACCTTGAAATTTAGATATTTATCATTTTCTACCAGGCCGATTCTTTTTCTGTTTCAGTGGACCTTGAAATTTAGATATTTATCATTATCTACCAGGCCGACTCTTTTTCTGTTTCAGGGGACCTTGAAATTTAGATATTTATCATTATCTACCAGGCCGATTCTTTTTCTGTTTCAGGGGGATCTTGAAATTTAGATATTTATCATTATCTACCAGGCCGATTTTTTTTTTACGATCACGGTACTTCTCTCTCCGAGAGGTTGATTGAAAGTAAAAATACAGGTAAATTGAAAATATATTTATTTTAAAATAAAAAACTTTAGAAATCACCCTATTTTCGATGTTTTATATTGAAGTAGTCATACAATCTCATTTTGATACGTTTTCTGCTTTGAGCTTAATCTTGTATATTTTAATACCAGCAAAAAGTTCCCATTTTACCCAGTGTAACCATGAAATTGATTGCTTTTATTCGGTTCAACCATACAGAAAAAAATCTCTTCGTGTTATTTTTTCCGGCTCAGTTTTTAATAAATTTAGTAAAAAAAATTAAAATTTCAGACTTGAGGTAAACATGTTTTTCTACATTCGGTAGATATCACTCAACGCTCATAGCAGACAGACAGACAGACTTTAATTTTATTAATATAAATTATAAATAATACCAAATATCCTTACTAAAATTTAAAATGCTCTTTAAAAAGTTTGGTAACTAATATACAAGTAAATCGACGTGAAACTGGTTCTCAGCAACATCAAATTATGACAATGGGGATAGAAATGAGGAAGGTACAAATTAGAGGTAATTTACCCGAATTTTAATTAAGATTGTGTGAAAAACATATAAGTAGAACCACCAGCAGAACATTATACCGTGATCGGAACCCCCGTAATTCGAAAACCAGAATAAATGAGCCTGAAATTGAGACCACCGACATGGGGATATGTAGTCGTAAAGGGCACGGTATAGTTCCTCCAAGAGACCTGGTTTAGTATTATATTCAGAAAAGGTCCCTTAATTCCAAAGCCTAATTTATTCATGACACCTCAAGGAAGAGATTATAAGCAGTTCGAGTGTAATAGATCAGTATAAAACTACCTTTAAAATCTTTCATAATCTATATATATATTTATTATTATTATTCTTACCCAACCTAAATTAACCTAACCTTTCATGGGTTAACGAATTTGGTTCTTTTTTAATTTTGTGATTAACCTCTACGAAGATTCTTTATTTCCAGTGGAATTCCCTACAACGAAAGGGTGAGGGAGTTAATCCTCGACTTACTCCCCCCTCTCTATACCCCCTTCATAAAAGTTGAGGAACTAGACTATTTCACTCAGACTAATTATAATCGCTTGCTCGAGGTATCATGGCGGAACTAGGCTGTTGCTCTCGAACTATTAATCTCCGCAGAGAGGAAATCTACACTCTTGATTGTAACCAATTGTCGTCATACCACTGGCTGTCAGTTTCAAACAATCTTTGGTATCCGAACCGCAGTCCACCAGACTGGCGGTATCCGTCTCACCAGTATAGGTGAGTCCACAGAAAGACTCAATCACTGAACTGCAAGAGACGCATTTGATCGCCAGACCTAAAATCACATATTCTCATCAAAATAATCTTTATAAATCTCCTTAGTATGCGTACCAAATCTTAGCCGGTAGGTATCTGGGACACCAACATAATTTACGTAATTATTATTATTATTATTATTATTATTATTAGCACCGCGTCTTACTACCCGTTCGGGTTATACGCACTTACGCTAATGTGTAATGGTAGGGTGATTGTGAGATGAAATGGAGGACCTACAGTTTAACGTGGAATCCGAACCACGGTGGAGGCCTGGCATTCCCCACATTCACAAGATGTCTTGTCAGAGGTGAAGGAAGGGTTCGGTAATCAGATAAATCTGTGCCGGGACCGAGGATTGAACCCCGGCCGCCAGCACAGAAGTCTGACACCTTACCCCTAGACCGCCAGGTCTCCCAATTTACGTAATCAAGGTATGGATGAAGTAGGCATAAATTAGAGGAAATATACGTGCATTTGTTAAGAGAGGGTAGAAAAAAACACACTTTAATACATCCAAACACAATCACTGATTTTGATTATTTATAATAAACTATAACATTTTTAATAATAGTTTTCAAGAACTATTTTTAATATTTAAATAAATGGTGGAATAATGAATACATATACGTTCATTCTTATGTTTACCTACATGTATATAATATTAAATTAAGGTTATATTAAAAAAATAAATACATTTAGTCCAGTGTACGAATTCATCACAAGGATAATTGGTTTTTTTAAAGTATAAAGAAACATTTTATTGGAAAAATTAATATTCAAAAGTTTTTTTATCACCTCAAATATAGTTTTTGAATGAAACTTTAAGGGTTAACATTTAAAACTCGAATTATAACATATAAACACATAATAATATACGTTTAATATGTTAATATTTAGTCATTTTTAAATTAGTGAAAATCAGTATGCCAACAATATGTGTGTAAATATTACTTTATATTTGATACTATTTTTAAATTTAATGGACTAAGTCATCGTTTTGGTATCTAAGCTAAAATATTTTTGATCTAGAGGAAACATTTAAATATATAATATCTACTGATTTCACTATCAAAATGTATGGATAAGTGGTATTGCCATGTTATTCAGTAATAATTAGTTGTATTCAAGATTAAATATAATTTATGTTAGTTTTATATATGAAAGAATAATAAACTATTAAAGAACAAAGAGCAGATGCTCGCCACTCGAGATAAAGACCGGAACTAACAAAGACTGTTGCGAGTGACGTCACAAATATAAAGCGGAACAGTTACCAAACTCGTGTTTGTTATTATAGGCCTAGTTAAGAGAATGTTTATTTATTATACACAACAATTTAGTTAACGTACTTGTATTTTTAATTGAAGTCTCATTGTTTAGATTTATTTAATAAAAATAAACTGTACTTGTACCGTTATATTGTAGATTAACTAATAAAAAAAGAAACTAGTGTACTTTGGGGAAAACATAACAACATTAACAAACGCTACAACTAGAATTTCTACATTAAGGTTTTCCCCAAAGTACTCTATTTTCTTATTTTCGTTTTACTTTCTCGTTTTACTATCAGTTCACTTAGCATCAGTATCATTAATGGTTTAATGCAGGGTGTATAGTAGGGAGGTTAGCTTAGAGGAAGTTCACTGGCGTTAGTGTGGAGAGAGGATGGAAAACCACATTCCCAGCAGGCCTGATCGAGATAATAACTTGATATTTCGCAACCAGCATATTTTCTCTTATCCTTGGGCTTTTAAAAATTACTGTATAGTCAAATAATAAAGTCATTCTTAATTTTTGAATTAAATTTAGATTAATACATATCAAATAATTTTAATAATTTATTTCGTATTTTAGTAACTCAATTAAACTCATTTTAATTTACAGTACAAATGGGCTTCACAAAGTTGAATAAATTGTAAACAAAACAAAAATTGCGATACAAATAAATAAAAAACACTGGCTTACCTTTCTGAAAGAGACAGCATATCAGAAGTGAGGTTAGAATTAATAACTCTTTCATTATTTTGTAGATAAATAATTTAATGTTGCATTGTTACAGATAAATAAATAGAGTTTGGTTTCAAATGTCAACAATAAGTTGTTCAACCATCTTAATATAAAATTATATTGAGCTATTTAGATGGACTGATGTCTCTCAGGGTAGCTTTAGGAGTTAAGCTAGATGATCTTATTATTATCTTATCTTACAACACATTATATGCCAGATGTCATGAGCATGTAGGTTATTGGTTTTAAATAAAACGGAAAATTTAATTACATGGGATTTTTTTTTAAAGCAAATACACTTTAATTTAACAACCAATTTGAAAGTTATTTACATACATTTAATACCTCTATGTAAAAATAAATAACAAAGACATCTAAAGTCAAATGAAGTAGAAACAGTAGCGGATTTAGGTTTGAGGACGCCCTAGGCCCGAGATGATATGGCACCTTTTTTTTGGTAACTATATATATATGTATATATATATATAACATATATATATATATAACATATATATATATATATATAACATATATATATATATATGTGTGTGTGTGTATAAAATAATGAAAATAATAATAAGAAATCTAACTCAGGTATGAATTAAACATTTATTTTTTTAACATAACAATTAAATATAGAATTAATAATAAATTGCTTGTAACTAAAATATAAATTATTTTTATCTGATTAATCAGATAATAAATTTTTTTCTTGCTTTCGTCCGTGCGAAAATATCAATGACCTCCTCATACTTAATTTCTTGAACCAAATTGTGCTTCAATGTTAGTAATGCAAGTGCATTTAGTCTGTCTTGTTTCATACTTGCACGCAAATAACTTTTCACTCTTTTCAGAGTGGAAAATGATCTTTCTCCAGAACAATTCGTTGGCGCCCCTCAAAATTTGCCGCCCTAGGCCCGGGCCTCACGGGCCTAAGCCTAAATCCGCTACTGAGTAGAAACACAATATTGTAATAAAAACAAGGTTTAATTCATTTTAAAATAGCGTGTCAGATTGAGAAAGTTGGAAGATGATGTTATAACAACCATAAGGAACCCATGGTCGAGCGATGTCCCCGTAATGGCACGATGGAACTTCAAACATTTAAAGTGTTGTCTGAAGTCTAGGCGACTAAAATGTCTTGCCAGAGGCGTTACAACTAGATTGGCACTGTCGAAACACAATACCTCGTTCAACCAAAGGTCACATAATTACTGCAAGGATGCTCTAGCCCACAGGCAAGAAGTTCGTGTCAGGTACTATCTGAGATGTTTTGGTAGAATAATAACAGAGAATAAATAAATCAATTATAAATATCTGTAAGAATTTTAATTCTGTCGATTTATATTTTTAGTTAGTCTCAATTTATTATTAAGTGTTTAATAATTTCGACGCAACTAGTACTCCATGCGGCCAGATGTCATACTACATTTAATTAATTTTCGTTATATTAATTTTTAAACCTATTGTTTTCAACTTGCCTTGCGAAGAAGGAAACACCCGATAATAATAACAATACTTTTATCAGAACAAAAAATATTTTTATTAACCGGGTTTTTGTCCAAATATTCCGTCCACATTTTAAAACAATACTGATCAGGTGTAATTTTATTTTAACGTCTTCTATGAGATTCTACTAGAATTACAATGGCCGCCCTACACGAGGAAGAAAGAAATTGGGGGAAGTGACGACACAGATACGTCATCCAATCTCGTACATTTTAATTTTAAAAGACCCACGGGCGGGGGGAAGAAAGGGAGTTTTATAATAATTATTATTAGCACCACGTCTTACTACCCGTTCGAGTTATACGCACTTACGCTAATGTACAATGGTAGGGTGATTGTGAGATGAAATGAAGGACCTACAGTTTAACATAGAATCCGAACCACGGTGGAGGCCTGGCATTCCACACATTCACAAGATGTCTTGTCAGAGGTGAAGGAAGGGTTTGGTAATCAGATAAATCTGTGCCGGGACCAAGGATTGAACCCCGGTCGCCAGCACAGAAGTCTGACACCTTACCCCTAGACCGCCAGGTCACCTACGAAATGGAGTTTATTTACAAACAATGATCATATGTCAAACTGTCAGATATATTATTCATCCATTTAGTTAAAGATTCAAATTTTATTAAGCTTCTTAATTATTATTTCTTTCCCCGCAGATATTCCTTGTTTTTACCTTAATTTCACATATTTATAGACATACTAGCTTTACCCGTCGCGGCTTCGCCTGCAATAATTGATAAAATCTTTTAATTTTTAATCAAGCTTTTTTTTAAAAAGATTAAATTAATAATTGGTAACTTAAATAATATATATTTCTTTTACTACGAAATATCTTATATACAAAATGTTCAAACATTTAATATTGTAAAATTAATGTATACGAAAAGTTTAAACATTAGTATTGTAAAATTAATGTAAAATCAAAGGTTTGGAATAGTCCTATATGTTATTCCAGGACATTCTCTACCAACGTACAAAGTTTCATACGAATCCGTTCAGCAGTTTTGGCGTGATTGAGTAACAAACATCCAAACACACAAACTTTCGCATTTATAATATTAGTAAGATATTTCAAATTTAGAACTTAAATCCGCGAGATTTTTGGGGCCTCTACGAGAAATACCCGGAGGCGGGAATCGGAAGAAAGAAGCGGGATGGGCGTCTTGGAGATAAAGAGGGGATGATACACATTATTTTAAGTGCAGCGAAAACTGAGATTTTAACAGTCATTTCTTAAAATAATATTTCAAGTGTTTATCAAAATGACTACCATAGACGCGATGACAACTTTAGACCACTGGTAGTACTCTGCAATGACGATTCTTTGACTTATGGTGAGTTTTGGACCAACTCACAGTTTCAACGACGACCTCCCAGAACATCTTTTGAAGTGATATCAACAATTTTTGTCTTTAAATTTTAATATCTACAAAGCTTTGACCTCACTAAGCAGACTTTATTCCTATGAACCTTTTTCACTACAATTTCAAGACTTCGTGTTATTTTCTTCTAAAGTAATAATTATTAGTATTTTTTCTCAAGATAACATTTTTTTTAACAATGACTCTGGAAAGAATAATCTGGCCAGAATCAATCCTTCTACGCGAATGAAATGTCTTATGTTATTTTATTCGTTTTTTTTAAAACTAGTGACCACATAAAGGACATCTATTAATTATTGTCTCAAGAAATTATAATAATTTTATTAAT
Source organism: Timema californicum (assembly GCA_902141385.1). NCBI lineage: Eukaryota > Metazoa > Arthropoda > Insecta > Phasmatodea > Timematidae > Timema > Timema californicum. Next base: position 581 of record CABFOW010006436.1, on the reverse strand, counting down.
ATTTCAATAACTATCCACAAAGAATGGACTTAATTTTTTTATATTAATACATACTTAGTGAACTGTTCTTTAAATTATGAACTGTATTTTAGCTTTATAATGTAGCAGGCGTCTGTTAAGAAGGGAGGAATTTTAGATTTGATAATTATTTATCAAAGTAAAACTTAACTCATTTATTATTTTAAAAGCCACATACATTGTTAAGGTTTTTATTTATATTAATATCACAATCATTCAATGTAATTCACCTTGTTACTATTATTATAAAAAAAACATATATTTAGCGATATATCACCTGCAAGCAGTGCCCAGAGATGCTGAACTTGGAGGTTGGTATTGTTGTACGGAAGGTGAATCCATTGTTGAATAGGCGCAGTAAAGGTAATAGGTAATTAAATTTAATAGATAGATAGATGCCCATGTTAATATTTCCCCTTATTTCCTATAAAATACATTACACTCATTATGAATATTAAAAATAGTAAAATTATTATTTTTTATTTACAATATATCAAATATATTTATTGTAGTTCAAATATAACTTTAAATTGTAACTGTTTTTATTAATAATTTGATGCATA
>CABFOW010006435.1:0-24997 GCA_902141385.1 Timema californicum | reverse complement strand
GAGGCTGAAAGGGTTTTATTTAAAGCCACTCTAATCACCATCCAACAACAGCTCAGAGTTCTTCTGGATGCCGAGAGGAATAAAACTAGTGTACGTCCTGTTTCAATGGTCGCCTCAGAGTGAAACACGGTTGGGATGTAGTTTAGTTTATAGTTGGTTTGGTTTTAAATTTAACAACTCTCTTTTGGCGGTTATGAAATCATTATATATAAATATTAGTATATAAATAGTAGTGAATTGAAACGGAAACTCATTCATTGACTTGGAGGGGTTCAAACAGGAAATTCTTAGGTATATTTATCTAACCATCCTCTTTAACGCTCTTTGCCCAGTCCAATAAAAATGGGTAATCATATAGAATCTTCTTTGACAAAACAAATTAGGAAATAACTAACATCCAATCCATTCATCCAAGCTGGCTGTTACAAGATTGACAAATTCTCAGATAAATAATTATTTATTTATGATTCAAATTAAAATATTTTAATATTTTTAACAATTTTTGTTAGTGGGTTTTCTTTTTGCGTTTACCTTTGTGCGTGTGTATGTGCGTATGTATGTGCATATGTTTATGTGCGTACCTGCCCCTGGCCGCATTCAAAACTTATTTTGGGAGAAGAATGTCAAGATTTTGAAAATTGCATATGTACCTTTAACATGTGAGGTTGGCAAGTGATGTGATCTCCTGGGAGAAAAGCAATGTTTTGGTTGAAACAAATTTGTGAAAAAACGAGTTTCTTCTGCTAACAATGTCCATGAATGTGGATAGATAAATATCTGTGTTCGTACACGGAAGATTGTAAAATTTAAAAAAAACATTAAATTACACTTGTGTAAATAGCAAGAGCAATCACCAATTCAGTATTGAATGTGACTTCCATCAAGAGTTGTGGAGAACTTGGAAGTTTTATGAAGCAACTAAAAAATCGCCAAATCAGCACATATATATTTTTTGGTAGTATCAATGGGTGAGATTGTTTCAAAATCTTTATCTCAGAACATCCATGCTATCATCAATTAGAAAATTAATTACTAATTTTTTTTATTTTTTTTTAAATAAATACTACTTAAAATGTATAGACTTCACACTAATGATTTTTTCTCGCTAAATTATGTAATGCTATTGATTAGCCAATCTTTGATCCACGAAAAATACATAAATTAAATTTGTTGTTTATTCTCTCTCTTATTAATTATTGATATTTAAAAACTATGATATCTTATTATCCATTGTAATACTATCCTTGTATATTGGCGAGTACTCACAAATAGGATTTTGGACGAGTAGTACAACATTAACAACATAATTACCAAAACAATAGTCCACATTTATTTTAATTTTTGTATTGGTGGTATCCTGGTTTTCGATTATTAGACTTAGAGTTACATATTTTATTATCCTTGTTCGTTGTATTTATTTTATGCTAGGTATTGTAAATTGATATAGTTGCGGTCCATCTTTGGTAAGAACATTATTGGTTCTTGTTGTTGTACATGATTATGGTAATTTTAGGTCCTGCATTGTTGCCTTGTCAGGAATCCCAACACTTTCCCAAGTGATATCGAGACTTTAGTTTATTTGTTCTCTACGACTTATTTATCCTAGCTATCCCACGCGCCCACCACCAAAGTTAAGACATTGTTCATTGTGTTCATTTTAACACACGTGGTTGTGAGAGGGAGAGAACTGAATTAATATAAAACTTTATTCCGAAACTTCAAAAAGTCTCGCTGATACTTTATTTCTAAACCTAATAGATTATTCAAAATATGTGGCCGGACGAAAAAAATATCAAATTATAGGTGACGTCCTCTGTAAGTTATTACTCATAAACAAACAAAGAAGTTACTAACAAATAATACTCGGCACCAAACTAAAAAAGATAAATTTATGGTTAATACTAATAATATCTGACGGGGACATACAGATTTTTAATGGGTACGAAAACACTTTCTCTCGGGACCAACTGGATAGCATCAAAGACTAACAATGAAGATAATTCCACCACAATGTAGAGCAAAATGTATGTCAAAATGAAATTACAGAGTTTCCGAGAATATCTAAAGGAAAAAAGGATTCCAGAGAGATTACGTAAATATACACAATCTTGATACTATTCCAATCTCTTCAAGTGAAATTGAAAGGAGTTTTTCATATATGAATCTTCTAGTAACCCGTTTAAGATCTTCATTGTTGACTAAGACAATATCGATGTTGATGTTCATAAAGATTGTTGGATCTCTTCTATGTAAATTCGACCGAACAAAATTGGTTGAATCTAGGCTACTTTTGGGACATCACTCAGCAATTGATATAAGAAGTAAAGAGATATTTCGAGACATTGAACCCTCTGAAGACATGACTCATATTTGGAGTGTTTTTTAAATAGATGTTATACATTTTATTTTATTTTACAAAAATCTCCACCTGTAACAATAACCAAATGTAGTCCAATATTTTTTTTAATCTTTGATGCTATTGTTTGAATATTTAATGATTTTGAAGCTAAAAAAAATCACAGTTATAAATACACATATCTTCTTTTTTTTTAAACACAGTGTAATAATTTTTTTCTGGAAAAAAGCATTGGTTATATCACATTGCCTTAGTAATATCGATCGAGCAATGATAAACCTCTACACATACTTTTAGATCTATCATAGGTGTTTGACAGGGTCAATCAGAATATGGAACAAACTTGCTATTTTATACTTTTTGCATATGATTTGAGATAATTGAGTCACTATTTAAAGCTTATACTTAAACACTTGTTAAAACTGTGCAATACAATTTTGATGGTGTAGTGACTTTAATGTAGTTTTTCGAGTGAACACTTTAGTAAAATATTTTTAAAGAATTTATCTAAAAATGCAAAGAGGCAATTTTTTTATTTAAAAAAGACACTCGATTAAGTACGACATTATACACTATGTTTCATTATAAAGTGTTGGATTTTTCTTATGAATTTAGCACTGTGCGCTATGCTCTAATCAATATTAACTATGCGTTATGCATGAATATAAACCTAGCCTAAGGTATCGCTTCATGAGCGCTCTTTAGATAACTAGGACGAGATCTAGTGGTGCTGCTGCAAAGCTACTAAGAAAAAGAGGCAACAATAAGAGAGGGAAGTTTGTTGTAATTCTCGGAGGCAGTCATTCAAATTTTGACAGCTGTCAAAAATATAATTCTTCTTTACCTATCCAGTTTCTAAGATTTCCAACAGCTTATTTTCCTTTTTTTGATTACTTCCGACTATTTCTCTTTCATTTAATCATTTTTAAAGGACCAGTTTCGGAACTGATTTTCACCTTATAGTCTCTATTTCGTTTCCGGTTTGTGACCTTTTTTAAATTTATCTAGAAGCTTTTAGGATGGAATAATTTTGTTTTAGCATCTAGGACTTTTCATTTTGGAGTTTTTTGGACTAAGATACTAACATATTGACTATGTTTAGCAATTTTAAAACTTCAAGAAAGAAATATGGCCTAAGAAGCAAGTAATACCATGGGCGTAGAAGAATTTAATTGGGGGTGAGGGGGTGGGGATGTTCAAAATCAAAGTTTATGACATGATGTTAAGACTTACTATTAAACACTAAGAAATAAAAACATTGTTGTTTTATATAATAATGATGAACCTTTATTTGTTTAAGTGGGGGAAGGCAGGGGGGTCAAGTAATAAAACAGATTTTAAGGACCTTCTGCACTCCTCCAGTTAATGTTAGAAAATTGGATTATCCTAGAAAAAATGTGAATAGTCCTCGTTGGAGAATTTTGACAACTATACTCTTTTAACAGCTATTTAGTATAGTGCTCCCCCTGAAATTCTTTGAAATTTGAATACTCCTAAAGTATATTTGGGGTATTTCTCCCTCAGCAAATTTTCGAAAATTTTTATGCTTCTAAAAGCTATTATAAGAAGTGCTCAACAGATTTTTTTAATATAAATTAGATTCCTTAAAATGTATTTGAAGCGATTCTCCCAGGATTTTTTTTAGATCTAGAATTCCCTGAAATCTATTTAAAATACTTTCCACGCGATTTTTTTTTTCTTTGAATATTATATGCGTCTAAATTTATTTATTTTAATTCGATGATACTTAGAAGTTATTGGGAATGGTCCTCGCGTAGATTTTTTTTTTAAATAGATGCTTTTAGAAGATATTTAAAGTGGTCTTTCCCAGACACATTTTTGAAAATTGAATGTTTTAGAAGCTAAATTGGAGTGGTCCTCATTTGGATATTTTTTAAATATTATGTGTATGTATAAGCTATTTGGAGTGGCCTCTTACGGGTATTTATTTTTAAAATTTAATGACTCTAGAAGCCATTTAGAATTTTATTCCCCTGTATTATTATTTTTTTATTAAATGCTCCTAGAAGTTGTTTATAGTAGTCTTTTTCTGACAAATTTTTGAAAAGTGAATGCCTCTATAAGCTATTTGAAAGTTTGATACGAGGCCATTTTTAAGCTTTGAATTAAAGACTTGGGAAAATTTTGAAGGCTAGTGGGTGGGGGATATTAAAGCCCCATAAAAAAAAAACCTCCCTACACCCATGTGTAATACTATCAAAAGATATTCTAGTGTCCAGTGGTTCACTGGAAGTGTTTGTAACAAAATATATTCAAAATTCATGTTAAAAAAAAGATTTTTAAAAGTTATCAAACACACTACAAGAAACTACAGAGAATATTTTCAATGGGTAAGGCTGATTCAGTTTTCTGTCTAAGCTATATCCCACTCAAATATTGACCATCCATCACCAGTGACTATCTCATTAACCAGCAAGTGTTAAAATATGTATTAGTAGTAATAATAATACATAAACAAGTATGGCTATAATAATAATTATTATTATTACATACCTGCAACATTCACAGACCACGAATATTATATTACAATTTACATCTAAAGCAAATATATCAATCTATATTTTACAAAAAATCTTAAATGAACTGGGAAATATTTTGATTGATTGCAATTTTTAAAACTACTATTGGTAGCCTCTAATTCGTAGTTAAATAAATAAATGTAATATGCAATATGTTTTAAATCTAATGTAAAATTTTGTAGGGATTAACTTTGATTAATAATGTATTCATTTATTCAATAGTTGGCAAATCCTATCACATATGACATTTTACCGTGTTCTTTTGAATTACAATAAACTTAAAATTAAACCTAAAAGATATTAAGTGAGCCACTGCTACAATCACGATCTAGTTATATAAAGATATAATAGAGGTCAGATAGAACAAGACTATGGATTCAAGGTTCGACCAAGATCTAATAGATGCAGGTCTTGCTACTCTTTAGTTCCACCGTCCAGTGATCAGACATTGAGGCCAAAAAGCGCTAGTATCTTTTCATCTTAGCGCGCATGCAAGTCAAATATTTAAGAGAAATTTGAAATGCTAATTTTTCATTTTTTATGGTTCTATGTAATATGGTAAGTAGAGTATATGTATGTATATATATATATATATGTGTGTGTGTGTGTGTGTGTGTATAGTTAACTATATTAATTGATTAATCATGATTATTAAAGCATTTAAATTTGCTTGGATATGAAATAAATATATTATTATTATTATAAAATTTATCTCAAAACGTTGTGAGTGTAGTAGGGGGGATTTTATACCATTTTGTTGTATTTATATAGATAAATTATTGTAATAGAAAAAATGTATTAAAGGCTGAGGTTGCTAGGCAACAATATTATCCTGCCAAAGTTATAGTGAAACAATTTAAAAATGAAAAAGAAAGTGTAATTTAGCCAAACCATAAAAAAAAATTTGCCACTATTGTAAGACATATAAATGATTGAATAACTCTTAAAACTAAATTAGGGACCAAAACCCAAATAAAAACAATGCTCAATTCAAATACAGACGAATTTTTTTTATATCAAATTCGAACGTATGTTATTTATTTCAAAGATTCGTCCCAAATCTTACTAGATAGTAAATGAAAATAGTAATAAAATATTCATTTATCTTAGCTAAGTGAAGGATTTCTAATAGTACTCACTTATAGCACCATGATCAGCCATTAAAGTAAAAACAAAACGCTAGTATTTTTGCATATTAGCACGTGCCCAATTTAAATATTGTAAAGCCGTTTGAACTACTACGTTTTCATATTTCGGTAATATGGTGCGTGAAGAAAATAATGAAGATGACTAAAAAATGAGATTATTAGTAAAATACATATCAACTATAATAATAATTTATTATTCGTAATTTTTAAAGAATTTAAATTGACTTAGCTATGTGATAAACACTTTTTTTAATCAAAGTTAGTTCGGTATATTGTGTGTGGGGTTGGGAGGGGGGAGGAGAAGGAGGGAAGGGAATATACTTAATCACTTAGGATTTTTATAAAAGTGGTAATATTATAATATTTTATTATCAGTTGTATGCCTAGTTAAAAATTACTTATTCCTATTAATTTTAAAATCTTCTTATACCCTTTACTAGTTTTAATATACAAATATACTTATTCAAAATGTCATCCTATAGTGGTCGAAGATGAATTCACTCAGATGTCGTAAACTAGTTGATAAGATTGAGGCCTTAGTACCCTCCAACTCTAATACAGTAGTTTCCAATCAAGGGGTCGCAACCCCGTTTCATTGGGTTACCATGTTAACATTTTCAAATGTAAGTTATTCTTTCAGAAAATGCCAGACTTTTGATTTATTTTAAACCAGGACAAATTATTTAGGCTACTATTCAACATTTTAAAAACCGCTTGCCTTATGATTGTGTATACGATATTGAAGCTGTGTTGGTTACAAGATGATATTTGTACACAGTACTTACTTTTGAAAGGAGAAATGCATTTTGTTCTTGCAACAGGTATTTGTAAAATTCTTCGCAAATCAGGTGTTTAAAATTGTATTTTAGCACAATGAGCCCTTTAACTAAATGTGTCAACAAGTAATTTCTTCTTCTTTTCTTTAAGTTCATTAAGAATGTATTAGAGAGAACATCCTTTCAATCATTGCAGGGCTGCTTGGAATTGCAAAGTAAAACTGACAAATTTTAAGACATTCAATGTTATCGGTACTTTGAAAGAATCCACACCACTGCTAATGAAGAGTTAAATTTTGATCTACAACAGAAATGCTAGCTTACTTTTGAACATTTCAAAACAGATCTAAAGGTTTTTAGTCCTCTTTGGTTACATCTTTGCTTTGCAGATAATCCAGACATGGGAAGATTTAATCAAAATGTATGTCTTTAATATTTTTAAGTTTAATCCTTTGGAAATACTTAAATTATTTCAAAGGATTCGTGCATTTTTGTAGATATCCAATACATTCTTCATAAATATCTACAATATTTTCCGAGAATGTAATATATTCACTTTTCAATCCATTTTCTGGGAGGAACTTCAATACTGTTTTAATTTTAGGGGCATAAATTTACTTTCCAAACTTTTTTTTTTTAGAGAGAATTCAATTCTGAAACTAACAGATTAACATCTACAACAGAATTCTTTTCTTTTTCAATTGCTGAAATTTTGTTGTAAAAAACATGCATATTATAATGGATAAACCACAGATAAAGTTAAGAGAATTTACTTTTAGATAAACATCTATTTAAATCAGGAACCGATTTTGTTGTCGGAGAAAGGAAATAAGCCTTCAATGCTGGAAAGAATTTGATTAGTCTTTCTACTGCTGAAAATAAACTTAGCCACCTAGTCTTGCTATGGTACAAGAGTTGTTGATTATTGATTCAGCAAACTGACATAAGTCTTTAAGTTCTTCAATCCGAATTGAGTATATGTGAGAGTAATTGAAAATTTTGAGGACTATAATCTTTATGTCAACTAGGAATTTATCAGCACCATGCTGCAAGCAGTTTTGCATCATGTGGACTGGACATCCAACCACTATGATATGTTTATTTAAATACCTTTTAAGCGCATAAAAACTACTTTTCCAGATTTTTGAGCAAGGCCCCCAAAATTTACATTTGCATTGTCTCCCCTCAAATCAATGCACTTGGAAGATATGTTATGTTTCTTTATAGTCTCGAGAACATAAGTGAAAATGATCTCGGAAGTTCCATTAGAATATTTGTTTGATTCTAATACTTTCGTCTGAATGATATTTTCTTTGTTATCAAAATATTTCACTACAATAGGAAAAAATTTCAAAACACCGTCATTACTAGCGTCAGTGCCTAACCAAAAATATAAAACATTGTTATTTAAAGTTTTAGTGAGAATATCAATGTCATTAGGTGCAATTACATTATTAATAAAAACGTCTGTTTTTGTCCTGCCACAAGCTATGTGTTTGAAATTTCGGAATCAGAAAATATCACTTTATTTAATTTAGATATGCAATCCATAAAATTGTAGGATTGATGATGATGATGATGATGATGATGATGATGATGACACACTGTATGAAATGCTAATGCTGCCTCTGTTGCCTAAACTTTCTTGTATATGGAAGAATATTTAGGAGCATAAAATGAATCAATATTGTGTGATACAGCACTGGAACTAACTGATTTTTATGTTTCTCGCTATTGATATATCTTCCAAGATCACCAGCACCTTTATATCCAACTGCCACAAAACAATAACATATTTCACACTTTGCCTCACTTTCATTGAGCCAACTGTAAAACATGAATACTTTTGCCCAAGTTTCTCAGAAATTTACATTTTCCTAGTTTCACTTTCACCGGTTTCACCGCTTTCACATATTTAAATTAATAACACAAAACAGTGAATAGAATGATGAACACAATAAATTGCATATCTTTCTTTGGTATACGTTCTTACACACTAACTTACAAGGTCACAAGGTACAAGCACAGCCCAAATAACATCAGTGACTCACTGACTAAGATAAAGAAGACGGTTAATCCCCTAGCGGGAACTCACGTGGCCCCGCAGTCCATATTGCGTTGTTGCCAGATGGGCTAGGCGTAGGAATGCAGGATACCGATATTTTATATTCTGATATTCATTTACTAAATTACTCACATGTCATGCTACGTGTAATAATATATTTTTTAACTTTTTAATTACAAAATGCATAGTAAACATGAATATTATTTAATGCCGGACAGTTAAAAAGAAATGTAAATGTCTGTCGGACGTATGGAAAAAGGATAAAAGCCGGACGAATGAGAACCATATAATTTCGGATCATGGTATATTTCGGGTGTGGTTACAGGGCTTGTTGAGTTTATAGATTTATATTAACTTATTCATTTATTAGAAAGATTATAGGAATATAAAAAGTAACTGGCTAAAATGATTTTAAAAAAACTGTTTGGGTTCCTTTTGGTCACACAACTCTGACTTATCTGGCTGTAGCAACCCAGTATTTGGGCGAGTGCTGCTGATAGCATAAGATCACTATACCCGCTGGGTTGTATGATTATCTTTAACGACATCTTAGTTAAATTCGAATAGCAATGTATAAGCAATTTATAGTAACTAAAACAATTACCGGTGGGAACGCGGGCTTAACTTCACAATTATTATTTGGTTCGGTTTTTTGGTGACCGAGAGGACAGGATTCGAATTTTGGTTGGGCGTACAAGAGGTGGTATTTCCTTTAAAAAAAATAATAATAATCCACTACTCCTTCCAAACAAAAAAGAGTATATTTTTTCTAAATTCTACCTATCCAACAACAGTAATTAAATTTCGATAGCCATGAATGGGGTTAAAATATTTATTTATTTTTAAACTAGGATTTCGACGCTGGTAGGCGATCAAGAAGCCCTATGCCATGATGGTTCCGGTGATAAAAGAAAAATTGAGTTCAACCCGTATGAACGGTTGAAAACCACTTTTTTAATGTATTTTAGTTATAATAGTATTCATAAACTTTAAATATGATAAAATGAGTATAAAGTTCCCCACCTCTTCCTTAATTTACAGAAATAATTTATGTGAAGAAAATACAGATATTTAGCATTACCAAGCCACTTTAAATAGTTAACAAACAATATTGTGTTTGTTATTAATAAAGTTCCTTTTTTAAGCTATTATTTTATCTAGTCTCCATATTAACTTAAACAATAAAATATTAGTGTTTCAAACTTCTCTAAAATATTTGATTTGCATGGATGCTAATATGCAAAGATACTAGCGCTTTTTTGTCTTCAATTTCTGATAACTGAAACTAAGTAGTAGCTAGACCCACTTAGATTTTAGACCTTTGGTTCGACTAAGCTGTATGTCGATTGCCAACTGTAAAATTAACTTACCAACTATTCAAGAACACTTCTTATTAAAAAATTTAGGTTAGGTAATTTAACTTATTGGAGTTTAATCGGATATAAATATTCTAAAAAAAGAATTAAGTCCTTGCCATAAACATACGAAAAAAGTAAGTTGGCTTTTATCTTTCTAGGTTAAATTTAATTTAATTTTTAATTCTTCTCAAATTTACAAACAGATGACAATTTGATAACTGTCAAATCAATAGAAACGTGCGCGTATTTTATGTGCAGTGCAATAGGTGACCTATGTTTCTACTTGAGTGAATGACTAAAGGCCTAGTTTATTTGTAAATTTACATAATACATAAACTCTCCTTAGCAGAACTGGGAGCTATGGCAGCAGCCGTCGATTCCTTTCCATTTCTCTTTGAACAAATGTCTCGAGATACACTGGTAATCAATGATGCAATAACAATCGTTGGTTTATACTATGCTGGAAAAATTACTATTTCTGTATCTTGGTCTATTTTTCAAGCATTTCGAACACATGTTCTATCCAATTTTTGGCAAACTTGTAACTTTTCCAAAAATTATGGGCAATGGGCCATAGTCACTGGTTGTAATTGTGGTATAGGAAAGGCCTACGCTGAAGAACTTGCTATGAGAGGCATGAATATTGTCCTTATAGGACACACAAGTCATTATCTTGATGAAATAGCCGCAGAACTTGAACAATCATACCATATAGAAACTATTGTTATTGAGGTGGACTTTAGTAAAGGTTCCTCCGTTTATGATCTAATTTCACAAGCTATCACTAACCTCGACATTGGAATATTGGTCAATGGTATTAGTGTAATTTCTTCTAGACCTGTTTATCTGATAGAAATAGACCAAAGTGCATTGTGGGAATACATAAATGTAAATATAGCATCTGTGACATTGATGACAAGAATGGTATTGCCAAGCATGTTGAAAAATAGAAGGGGAGCCATTGTGAACATATCATCTTTGGCAGGATACTTTCCTACACCACTTTTGGCTGTTTACTCAGCCAGCAAGTCTTATGTGAAGCATTTTTCACTTGCTCTTGCGGAAGAATGCCGAGGGAGTGGAGTTTCCATCCAAACTCTTACACCGTCCTTTTTAAAAAGTACAAGCATGAGTAAAAATAGTTTTTGGGAAACGGATAACTTTATTTGTCCAAGTGCAGAAGTATTTGCTCGCCATGCAGTTAACACACTGGGTATTTCAAAACATACAACAGGTTATTGGCTTCATGGGCTTCAATTCTGGATTATGTCTTGTTTGCCATTGTGGGCATATATGCGACTCTCGGGAATAACCTACAATCTCCTTCGTAAACAGTGTGTATCAGGATCAACAGGAAGACTAAACCCCATTCATATTCACCAGGAATAGGTGTATAATTTCTACTAAGGGAGGTACGGTATGACTTTTGAATTTAAATTCAAATAGCCTATAACTTATTTTTCTTTACAAGGTCTAAACTTTCTACAAATCAGTTTAGAGGGAGATGTTCAAGTTGTCTTGCACTTCCTAAATATGTGAACTCTCCAGTCCATTATCATTTTATTATTCAAACCCGCTTCAGTGGCTGAATGGTCTAAGGTGTTAACTTTTATGTTATACTGGTCTGATGATGACGGGAAGATTGGGATTTGAATCCAAGTTGGGTTTACTGAGGTTGGTTTTTCCCTTTCCTTCCATGCAAATGCAGGTATATTACCTCTCAAATGCTTTCTTCCTCATCCCTATGTTACATGTAATTATATATTATGTCTATAACCTAAAGAGGTAGTACATAAGATGCGGTGATAAAAAAAATATTCAGGATAAAGCCTCAGAATTGGTCTTATTATAACAGGCACCTTTTAAGATGGGATGTAAGGTTACTCAAAGTAAGGTCAGTATTTTTGAAAATTCTATAAGGTTATCTGGAATATATGACAAGGCTAAATCATGGTTTAAATTAGGAGGGATAGCCAGCACACTTACCTTAGTGATACTGGAGTAGAAATTGTTTAGATAGAATACTAAAAAAAACACAAACACATTTTAAGGCCAAGCTTTCACTGTCACAAGCAGCTTCATCAGATCAAGGGAGTAGACTATCAGGATCTCTAGTCAGTAACTCTAACCACTAGACCAAAAACTACAGTTTAACTGGTCAGATATGTTCATACTTCAATATTATGATCAAAGTCATTATGAATCCATCTCTTTCCCCCATAATTCAATGGTCTTAAATTTTACCAGAAAGTTTTCATCTCTAGTAGTGAACATAATTCACAAAAGTATAATAAAACCCAACATATTACAGATTATCTACTAGCGGGACCACATAATTGTTGAGGCTCTGGGGTCATCAAGATGTGGGGGTTTCAATAGCTAAATTATGTTTAGATATAAATTATGACTAAATATTCTAAATATTATACACTCTACCAGTTGATTTCTGACTCATTGGAGGCTGTGACACACTACTAGTCTAACAGGAAGTCGTCAAACACACCACATTTTTCTAAGTGAAAACCGCAAACACATGCAGCTACTAGATAAAACAGGACAAGCATTTGAACGTTGCAAAACACCCAACAAGAAAGTAACAAAAAAAGATAACCAAACATAAGAATAATCATGGTTTTAGAATAATATAATTGCAAGGGTTTTCAACCATTAATAACACTTTGTGTTTTGGTTGGGGCAATAAAATGTGATCATAAAATAATATTGAAATCAAATTAACTCGTAGTTAAAAGTAGAGGCTCTTCAATCATTGTTGATTGTCGAAAGTGGGCTTCCTATAAAAATCAGTGTTTAGTTAAACATATAATACCAAATCTAATGAACCTTTACATCATACTGTAAATGTCATGTTAATGAACACAAAGTTTTTTTATATATAAATGTAGCAACTCATTGGGTTTGGTATGATTCAAATACCACTTCTTTAAAATGTCCACTTCTTGTTCCTGATTATCAGGGCTTTAATTACAAACTGCTTGGTTAAAAATTCTTCTATAAGGGATGTGTACATATCAACCTGAAAAAATTATAGGCTATAGTTATCCATTACTCAGAATTATGAGTCTTCGTTTGTAATGTTTGCTTCTTGATATATTAGGACCCTGGAGAATTAACATAACAGATAATACTAACAAGTAAAAAAATGTGATAAAACAAACAAAGGAGCATGAGTTATTTAAAATAAATAAAAGTGTGTGAATGTATATACCGGTACAAGCTTAGGTTTGTAATTCAAATAATTGATTAATTTGATAACACGTTATGGGTTTCTTTTTAGAAATGTATGAGGACACATTAAAATGGCAGACCTCAACGCTGAGTATATTGCAACAATAACCAGACATGATGTAGGCATAGTGATTGTAATTTTAATTGGAACTTTTGAAGAAAAATATTATTATAAGTAAACAAATCTTTTTACAAAATACTATTATTAATTTTTCATCAGCATTGATGGGCACACATCTTCTCATTTATTTCAATTTGCTGTTTTAAGTTTGGCCGGGCTACTGTAGGTGTTCTGGGGGTGTTTTCTTCCGAAATGGTTTCCCACTTTCTCTCTGTGTAAACTCAATTGCATTTTCTCTCAATTCTACCTTACTAATCCCCACCCCTACCCTACAATGTGAATATCCCTAAAAGGTAGATAGATACAATGTAAAAAAAATCATTCATCATATTGTTTTGTTGAATGTTTTTATTTATGACTTGTACCAGTGGTTTTACATTCTAAAATTTCAGGTTCACATTAGACTTTGATTGCAGGTGACTGATAATTTGAGGTTTGAATTTCAGCTGGACCCACCGAGGGGTGGTTTTCATATGTGAGCTACCACTATTGTTTCCTTACTCTGTATTATCACTGGTACCTGCTACTTCTAATTTTCAATATCTATATGTTCATTTTATAGAATATTACTAACTAACTTTGTGCTGCCAAATGTAAATCCTGGACTTTCATTGTTCTAGCTTGGGGTTTTCCAGAAAGGCCCTTAAATTCCTAGGTTACCAGAAAAGCCTGTTCAGCTGGTAACACTACTATTGATTGACATTTGAAGTAGGCCTATAATCTTTCAAGAATTTGCTTAACTCAAGGTTTTAATTTTTATTAATAAATTACTTTGTAAGTCAATTATTTGCTATCAAGATTTCACTAAAACTATCAAGTGTTAACTTTAATCAACACACTTCAAGGAAAACATGTAACAATCATGAGCACCAAATTGTTACACACTTTTAAATATTTACTGCAATCTACAATATGGTCAGATTAACATATGTATATTATACAAATAAATGAAGAATAGCCAACCTTGACAAAATGTCCCTAAATTTCTCTTACCGTACAAATGTTAAGGTGGGATAGGACTCGTGAGTAAGGTCCATATTTCTTCAAGTTCAATATCATATTTGTTTCTACCATTCTTCCCTGACCAAAATGTACCTCAAAAAGTGAAGAGGTTTTCCTTAAAGAGATCATTATATATTCACATACAACTTGCATTTCCTGTGTTTGTCCTTTATTTTATTCATTCCTTTTACATCTTCCTATCAATATGTCATCATTGCTTATCAATTTCTTTTTCTCTCTTTTGTGTGTGGTTTTTCTCTCTCTCTCTCTCTCTCTTTGAGAAAAATGACTTACCCGTTTTACCTCTCAGTCCAGCAGCAACAATGTAAAGTGTGAACTATTGTTATTTTCGTTGTAATAGCCATATTGTGTTA
Organism: Timema californicum; assembly: GCA_902141385.1. Taxonomy (NCBI): domain Eukaryota; kingdom Metazoa; phylum Arthropoda; class Insecta; order Phasmatodea; family Timematidae; genus Timema; species Timema californicum. Next base: position 10,011 of record CABFOW010006435.1, on the reverse strand, counting down.
GTTTCCTTTTATTTGTTTTAAGCCCTCTTTTCTTGATCTTACTTCATAAACTTTTAAAGCTGTAATCTTCATCGTCAATAGCTAATAATTACTTCGGACTAGGATATTGAAATAATTCTAAGGGTGAACAAAATTCCCAAAAGTTCATTTGTCTCACTACCTGTTCAAGTTATACGCTTATGTACTAATTACACTAAGGGGCTAGGGATATGTAAGGTTGAATTTAAAGTAAGTGTACCTACATTTGCATGTAGAGAGTAAGAAACCATTTAGGAAAAACCACCAACAGCCCTCACTACTCCAGAGCAGGATCAAACCACGATCTACCCATCATCGGCAATCTAGTCTATTGCGAGTGTGATACCCTACACCATGTGGCCACTGAAAAGTGTAGAAATCTCAATTGAATCATTTTTTGTTTCAGGCTATGTTACTTTAAGAAAAATGAATTCCATTAAGAAATCCTCGTTACTCTATAACACATACAAACATCACTTTCCAAACTTTACCACTGCTTTTATTTTCAACTTTCATAAGAGTGATACTTACAAGTTATTCATCCAATCAAAACAATATAGTTACAGTGCAAAAATAACCGGTGAGAATAATTTAAAAGTATTGACGTGTGGAGACAAAGTGAATGTTAAAAGGATAATAACACTAGAGGATGTGAAAACTTTCAGCGAGTTAAGCGGTGATTTTAATCCAATTCATTCCGGAGGCAGTAAAGGTAAAGTAATAGTCCATGGTGCTCTGCTGAATGGGCTTGTTTCTGGAGTGATTGGTACCGAGTTGCCGGGTCCTGGCACTAAAGTCCTAAGTCAATCACTAGAATATCCAAACTCTTGTTATGCTGATGAAGAGGTGTCTATCACAGTTGAGATTACATCAGCCAGAAAAATTGTTGTTTGTAATTTTGTATGTGTTGAATGTGAAAATAACAAAGTTGTACTTAGAGGTGAAGCTAAGCTAATGGTCACAAAATTGTAGATATTTAGGTTGAATAAAAAGGGCTACAAAAAGTAATATTCATCACAAGGTCTCCAAAAAAAGACAGCCTGTAAGAATATTTATTCAACAGTGCATTTTCCCCAAATACAGTGAAATGTGGTTATAAAACTGTGTACAGAGAAGTTTGATTTATCATCATCGTACAACCATGGTTGTAAGGTCAGGGGAAGGTAGCTTATCTTGCCAGGCTTGTGGTTAAGAGCTTGATTATTAATCCTGGCATATAAACAAAAATGTATAAAATATAGGTTTTGGTTAGTTACAATCCATTTTAAGCACGTCTTATAAAATTTTCACTACAAGATGTTCACAGCCCTTTTAAAATAAGATTTTCTTTTACTTAACATCACTAAAAAATTCATATAATATTTATTTGAATTAATATGAATGCTTTAAGCCGAAGCCATCTTAAAAGATTCAAACAATGGAATCATGATTATTCTAAAAAATAATATGGAAATTCATTTACACCTCTCAGCAGGGCTGCCCTTAGCAGATGTGGGACCCTGGATAAACTTGGTTTGCGGGGGCTCGTTTACCTGCCCCCCCCCCCTTGAAAAATATTTGTTGTTTAGTGTTATTACATTAGTTTGCACCTATTAATCAGTTTTCAACCATATAAGGTACAGTATCAGGAAATGCCATATAAAGTAAGTTAATTACATGTAATAATTAATACTGAAAGCCATAGTTTTATGCATCTAAGGGCTAAGTTCTCTCTTGATCTGGTTTTCTTCCCCAACAAACTTTATTTCTATAAAGTTATAGGATTCCCTTTCAAACCACACCCTTTCAGCACCCAGTCATTATAAAAAAAACAATAAACACTATTATTTCACAAAACTTACATGAAAATATAAACAGATTAATATTATTTTGAAAAAAAATCACAGGAAATGTCAACTGATAATACCGATGGCAAAATAAAATATATTTGTTGGGAACTGTTTATCAAGAGTAGCGATTCATAATTAATATTAAATTTATAGGGTTTCGGTAGGTATTGTGCCAAATAAATGAAAATATTCAATTTTTTGAAATTAATATTTGGTTCAGATTATGTGATGATCAGACATATTGTCAAGAAATCACAGAAATTGAACTCAGTTCGTTATGCAGGGTTGATTTGTGTCCAGATGTATTATTTCAATATAATGACTGAGTAGTAAAGATATTTAACATGGCCTAGTAACCAGAATAAAATGCACCACTTTAATTAAAATCCAGATATAACTCTATAATACCTTTTCCAAAACATAGGCCTACTCTATTATTCTATTTAAAATTATTATGTTGAGTACATTAAAAGAACTGGGAATTTACACCACAGGTTCTTTAACTGTAGGTTGCGACCCCGCCAAGGGTTGTGAAAAATATTCTGGGGGTTGCAGAAAATATTGACAAACATGAGTGAACTAAATATTTACTAAATGTGAGGAATGCCAGGCCTCCACCGTGGTTCGGATTCCACGTTAAACTGTAGGTCCTTCATTTCATCTCATAATCACCCTCCTACCATTACACATTAGCGTAAGTGCATATAACCCGAACGGGTAGTAAGACGCGGTGCTAATAATAATAATAATAATAAATATTTACTAAAGAACTACTGAAATTATAATACAGTACAATCTTTCATTTTATAGTGGTTTAGTTCATAAAATAATCAATAAACATTTTCCATCATCATTACACAAACACCAATTTAGTATCCTAATTAATATTTCGGTTTCCATCAGTAATATGCAAATATAAAGTTTATAAATTATAAACATTTAATAAAAAATATTAAATATACAGCTTCTTTGGTGCTGACTGACAGCTCACAGTTGACAGCTAAAAGCTTTGAAAAGTTACAAGACCAAATTATTTTGCCCTACGCCGAACCATATGATCTGCAAAAACATGCGTTTAGCAGCTGTCACTTCTGATAGTAAAGTTTAAGTATACACCTAAATGTTGACTGTCAGAAGTCAGCTACCAACTGTCAGTCAGCACCAAAGAAGCCATGAAGCTACTGTAGCTGAATGTATGAATTTTTTGCAATAAATATATCAATTATTTATATTTATCATTAGTTCTAAAACTGTTTTTAAACTGATACTAGAGCAGAGATTTTCAACTATCGAAACACTGAATAAAACATTCAAATTGTCAACCCATAATGTTAGTTTTTTAAGCTTGTATTGAAACTGTGTTCAAAAGTTCAATAGCTAAAATTTTAATAGTAATTGTATAATTTAAAAAAATAGTGTTGATTATGAAAAAAGTATTTATTTTTATTCCTAATTTTTTTCACTTCATTTTGATCTTCCCCCAAACTCCCCTGGCACACCTGCAGACCTTCATGGTTTACCAATGTGCTGCAGCAAACAGATTGAAAAGCACTGCACTGGAGTATGTAAAAAACCACTAATTACTGCCCAGGGTCGCTAATAATTTTGTCTTATAAAAAAGTGTCACGAATAAATAAAAAAGTTTAAGAACCTGTGATCTAAACTACATTTGGTTGACCTAATGATAACCACTACAAGTTTTTTAAATATAGAAATATCCCTATCCAGATATTTTCTTCAGTGATATTGTTATAATCATGCTGCGCTCATAGTCTTGGACCAAAATTATTCAGATTTATTTGTCCATAACTATTGCCTCATTGCTCACGACAGTATCATAAAATTCTACAGCTCGTGTCAGATCATAGATAGCAGCCATTTTGAAGGTTCAGACTTGCTTGAAGAATCCAAACTAGAAGAAACAACACTAGATCGAACATAGGGTGCTGCATTTCCAATTCACAATCACAGGACCTTGCACCTACTGTGCTGGACCATGACCCTGGGAAATCAGTTTTGAAACAATCCAAGATGACACAGTCAGTGACAGCCCTGTGAGTGTGAATCAAACAATGGTCTTGCAGGGTAACTCATATGGGATTGACTTGTTCAAGAGTGTTTGTAGCACGACAGAGTAGGCACAAAGGCTTATGAATGTGAATTCAACTTAAATGAATCACACTGTTAATCATTATAAAAAAAAGGTGAAATAAAATAGAACAGTAAATTGATCTATAAATTAATATCCCAAACTATGTTAAATTTGTTTAGGCATAAAACCCGATTGGTTATTAGTAATGTAAAAAAATGTTTGTCTAAGACAGTGGTATTCAACTTGAGCTAAATAAAAACAACTTGGGAGGTATGTAAAATTTTAAATATATATATACATAAAATTATTTTATACATAATTCAGATCTATATTACGTAGAGACCACCTTTGTAGTCTTGTGGTCAGAGTTCCCTGGTTCAATCCCTAGCTCTTCCAGATTCTTTCTATGAATCAATGGGTCTGGAACGGGGTCAAACTCAGCCTTGTGAGGACAAACGAAGAGATACTTGAATAAAGAAGTAGCAGTTTGTGCCTAGAAAACTGAAATTAACAGCTGGAGGGAGGGTTGTGCTGATCACATGAAACGCTCTATTTGCAAATGTTGGCACTATTTTTGCTAACAGTGGCGACTGCTATAGCGCTCTTGTGGGCTCATGCTATGGAGTATATTCTGTAGATTGTGTATATGTATACATCATGAACTTTGGGGGTAAAAAGTTTAAGAGAAATAATATCTGGTTATATCCAAACTAAAAGGTTGAATACCACTTCTAGGATATGTTATAAAACAATACATAAAATACACAACATTTTTGTGCATTTGAATGCTCTTACCATTCCTTTCCTACAGTTAATATTACTATAATGTACCTGGTGACCTGGTGGTCTAGGGGTAAGGTGTCAGACTTCTATGCTGGTGGCCGGGGTTCAATCCTCGGTCCCGGCAAAAATGTATCTGATTACCAAACCCTTCCTTCACCTCTGACAAGACATCTTGTGAATGTGAGGAATGCCAGGCCTCCACCGTGGTTCGGATTCCACGTTAAACTGTAGGTCCTCCATTTCATCTCACAATCACCCTACCATTACACATTAGCGTAAGTGCGTATAACCCGAACGGGTAGTAAGACGCAGTGCTAATAATAATAATATAATGTACCTTGTGTATAGAAGTGGCATCATGCTATTGAGTTGCTTTGGTGGCCGCATGGTAAAGGGTGTCACTCTTGTGATCGACTGGACTACCGATGACAAGAAAACCGAGGTTGGTTTTCCTTCGACCTCCACACAAATGCAGGTACACTTTTACTAAATTCAACCTTTCATATCCCTAACACATACGCGTAATTAGTTATGTATGTAACCTGAATGATTGGTAAGACGTAATTTTTTTTAAATCCATTTTCAGGAAATTATTTATTTTTACTCTAGACCACAACATAAGAGTATTTATAAATCCCCTCCTTCACCTCTGACAAGACATCTCGTGAATGTGGGGAATGCCAGGCCTCCACCGTGGTTCGGATCCCATGTTAAACTGTAGGTCCTTCATTTCATCTCACAATCACCCTACCATTACACATTAGCATAAGTGTGTATAACCCGAACGGGTAGTAAGATGCGGTGCTAATAATAATAATAATAATATTTATAAATGCAAGAAAATTGTGGGAAATTCATGAACTTCATATTGTGAAGTGTGCAGTGCAAATATAAAACCATAACAATACTGTATTTAGTGAGTAGGTAACTGTAATTACTAAGTCACATCAAGAGAAAGCTATAAAAACTACTTAGGCTATAAAAGTAGATAGGTCTATCTTCTTAGTTTATATTGATAAAAAGAAGAGTTTGTCTGTTTCTCATGAGCATTGTGTAGTATCTAAACCATGCAGAGGTCTGAAATTTCAAAAATTAGTAGCCCCTATGCACAAACATGTACACCTCAAAGCCAAAACTTTAAAATTTGTATTCAATTTTTTTTAGCAATCAAAAACTAATTTGGAAGAAATAAAATAACTTTTTTTGTCTGTTTTAAGAAAAAAAAGTGTTAGCTGGGATGCTTATCTGCTGTTATAATATAAATCTTTCTTTTTTTTCTTTCAACAACACCACTAGTGAATAAACCAACTACATGTAAAATAAGCATTTAGGTTCGAGACAGATAAATTATATTATGAATCACTTGGACAAATATTACCACTTCCCATGTTTATTTATACTGTCTAAACTGTGTTAACTTCCCGGCTCGCATTATGTCTATCCACATAAACTGGTCATTTGTCAACGATAACAGTACCATGTATGATATATTTGGGAAACAGCACGATACAAATTATGCAACAAAGTAAAGGTAAAATGGGTGACCTGGCGGTCTAGGGATAAGGTGTCAGACTTCTATGCTGGCGGCCGGGGTTCAATCCTCGGTCCCGGCAAAGATTTATCTGATTACCAAACCCTTCCTTCACCTCTGACAAGACATCTTGTGAATGTGAGGAATGCCAGGCCTCCACCGTGGTTCAGATTCCACGTTAAACTGTAGGTCCTTCATTCCATCTCACAATCACCCTACCATTACACATTAGTGTAAGTGCGTATAACCCGAACGGGTAGTAAGACGCGGTGATAATAATAATAATAAAGGTAAAAAAAATAGAAATAAAACATGAAACCATTCAAACTAAATTGTATCTTATAACAGTGGGCTCTACATTAGGCTATATGTGAAACCATGTTAATTTAATCTAACCTTTAACAAGTTATCTAGCCTACATGAAAGTAAGGTTAAGTTAGTTTTGGTTATATTACAAGATATGCCAACTTAAACACATAAAATTTTCTGTAGTTAATAGATCGTAAATATGTATATATGCACAGTTATTGCTCCGTTTTCTAAAAATTATTAAAATCTCATGGTTGATGTAACCTAATTTGAAAATATCTCAAAATAAGTAATGTAATGGTTATGAGGCAGGGAGCTTAACTACTCATTCATGATGAGCTATCAATTTATTTATTTTTTAAATTTATTTAAGGTATTTAACATGCACTTTCTGAACCGAATGATTATATCAGCACAGGACTTATATTATATCATCTTTATTATTTAATGGTTAGACCTAATATGTCAATTTTTTTTTAAATATTAATGTTTACATTTTAATCAAGTTTGCATTGTCGACCTTGGTGGTCTTAGGGTGAAGTGCTCGCTTCAAAACCCTACATTTGTGGGTTTTAACTCAGCCGAGGTCAACAGATTATTCTTGAACAATAAAAATCTGTAGCACAACTTCCTTTGGAGGAGAAGTAAAGCCGTTGGTGACATGTTGATTTGGGCATGTATAAGAACCATGGAAGGTATGCGAAAATACCACTTCCGGCAAAATTAGTATGCCCTTTCGCTCTCACTCACGGAAATTATCATGTGCTGATATAATCAATCAGTTCAGAAAGTACACGGTAAATATCTCAAATAAATGAAACATTTAAAGCAAATTGTTAACTTAGGCTGTATTTTTTGTATGTGTTTAAACAAATATTTTCTTGAATTCAAAATGTCTATCACATACAAAAATTTATGGTTGCAAAGAACTAAAGTGAAAAATGTTTTTTTAATTATAGAGACAAATACCAATATATTCAGGAATGATTGTGTTGATCTTTTAGCAGCAGCTACTGATGAGCCTTCTCATTGGTTAGCATCTTTGTTCTACTATAATAAACCTTTTAAAGATTTTAGAATTTCAACAACTTTTTTCTGCAATTCATTTGAGTACTTAAGTATGACATGTGTTTCTGGCGATCTTAACCAACATGGAGCAGTGGAAGATTTTATTCTATTGCATTCATGAGTGATGATAGGCTATATATATATTTTAAAACAATTGTCTAACAAATATGAATCATTCACAAATCTTAATGTTTGTTTTGTAAAATTATACTAAATCTTGTTTTGTTGAAAAAAGTATCATAAACCAGACCCTAATATACCTTGTTTAGCGGTATATTTTAAATTAATAATCTATGTTAACTTACTATCCAAACACCTGATTTATTTTAATTCACAGCATGTACACACCAGTGGCTATAGTTAAATAATTTATAGCTTTGTTACAGTAGCCCCATGGCTTTTTTGGTGCTGACTGACAGCTTTGAAAAGTCACCAGACCAAATTATGTATCCCTACGCAGAACCATATGATCTGCAAAAACATGTGTTTAGCAGCTGTCACTTCTGACAATCAAAATTTAGGTATATACCTAAATGTTGACAGTCAGCTGCGAGCTGTCAGTAAGCACCAAAGAAGCCATGCGGCTACGGTATCTTAGTAGAAGTAGGATGTACTATATTAAATAAATAATATTAAGAAAATTTAAAATTCACCAAAATGCTAAGTAGACCTATTGTGGATGTTCATTTATCTTTGTCATTTTGGCATTCATCACTAATTAAAACTTGTGGATATGTTAAAGATTTATCAAATTGTATTGAAGAGCCTGGAGAAATACACTCAACCAAGGGCATTGGGTAAATCCATGTGAAATCAACCAATGGTCTGGACGTTCACATCTCTGAACAAGATAATATTTGGAACATTGGTTCTATTTACTAAATGGATGAAAATATGAAATTTCAATATTTTTTTTACATTCCATTTTTGAGGTAATGGCTTTCAAAGTTTTGGAATTCGCGTGATTTTGGCAGCATTTTAAAATCTTCAAATGGCTCTATCTAAAAAAATATAAGACCTAAAGAGGTGGAATGTATACTATTCTCTTTAGGATTTTACAAGCTTTAATATGATATGCAACTTGACCATATTTAAGAATTTATTTTTTTTCCTAAAGAATTTAAAAAAGTATTTTTGTTAAATCTCAAAATTGAAATTTTTAATTTTTTTCTAAAAAATCTATATTATTTACACTCCTTTTGAGAGAACATGTACCAAATTTGAAGATGGGATTATGATGGGATCATGTTGTAATAAATAGTTAAATATAGCAGTACCACAGCAAATTCACACAGAATTAGGTGTATTGTGTTGATACCCTGAGTATTTATGAAAACCTGCAGTAACATAAACAAAATAATTGGGAAAATTGTTTCTACTCATTTAATTTATTGCTCTTTTAAGTTAACCTTAAAACATTTTTAAAAAAAATTAGGTTTTTTAATAGGGCCCATTAAAAAATTAAAAACTTTTGAAAAACCTTATGAGGTTGAGCTTAGAATTAAATGTATTAATGATATTACATAGGCTGTTGTAAAAGAAATTACTGCTCCTCAACAATGAATCTCAAAAGTCATTTCAAATGAAGACAGTGATTCATGATAAGACAAGCCCTGGGTAAAGTGAGTCATACACACATGCAGCAACCTAAACACTGCTATTATTTACAAGTTTCATCAGTTTTACTGTGACTGCCAGACAAACAACATCCATGCACTTTATTGACTTGGTTTCTCAGTATTATTTCTTATTTAAGTGACTTATTTCAGTGTTTTTTCTTATTTTAGTTTATGCAGCGGTGTATCCAGGGGGCGGGGGGCAGGCCCCCTCGAATCCTAAAATGAAAACACAGCGAGTAGCTGGTTTTTTTAAATTAGCACTGCGTCTTACTACCCACTCGGGTCATACGCCTATGTACTAATTACTCTACTTAAATCTATAACGGGCACAACATCCAGCCCCCAGCCGTTAATTTATTCACTGTGAAATGAGAAAACCACATTTCATCAATTATAAATTTTTCAGCCATGCTGGGAATCGAACCCGGGATCTTTAACTCCGAAGGTAGAGACTCTACCGACTGAGCTAAAGTGCTGGACTCGAGTAGCTGTTGGCAAGAAGTACGGTACAATTTGTATTAATTAAAAAAAATTGTTATAGTGTGACGCTGACGAATTGTAAAAATAGAAGAAAAACCTTAGTTGTAAATGTTAACACTTCTATTAAGCAACTCTAATTAATTCATTTTATTTGTAATCTGTAAATTACGAACTTTTTTTCTACTTAAACAAATTTGTTTAAAAAAGTGTGCCAAAGCTTTGAAAGATATTTTAGTGGCAGCAGGAAAGGGAAATACTGTCCTTCACAAATACTGTGAAACC
>CABFOW010006434.1:0-23518 GCA_902141385.1 Timema californicum | reverse complement strand
GGGGGGGGGGGGGGAGTATAGAGCGAGGAAAAAAAAAGAGAGGGTCATTCTAGTACCGGACCGTATTACCATAACTTGAAGTTTGCTATGTTGGCTGATTTCTTCAAAACAACCTTAATATAAAAAAACAGCAATATGCTACAAATTATCCATTTCCTACAAAATTACTCATCTCATTATTGAACTATTTAATATATATTCCTGTCTGTAAATATAATAAATGAACATTGACTTTTCTTTATCAGCCTATCTCCCAATAAAATATCATCTAATAATTAACAGTCTTGTATTGTATTTATTTCAATGTACTATTATAGACCGCCACTAAACAAAATTGTTGAATTAAATTTGTAAGATCTCTACCTAGAGCTCTGCTAAAGAAGATTAGATATTTTTATTGCTAGCTTATAAATTGTACAATTAGTATTAAAATTTTAAATTGTAAAATATTGTATTGTAAACTTAAAACTATAATAAACTTCAATATTCATCGCGAGCGTCACCCAAGCTACTACTAGACAGGGGTGTACTCGGCCGCTGGGAGATATCCCGTTGGGCTAGTTTGGTTTGGGCCGCTGGGAGATATCCCGGTGGGTCAGTTTGGTTTGGGCCGCTGGGAGATATCCCGGTGGGTCAGTTTGGTTTGGGCCGCTGGGAGATATCCCGGTGGGTCAGTTTGGTTTGGGCCGCTGGGAGATATCCCGGTGGGTCAGTTTGGTTTGGGCCGCTGGGAGATATCCCGGTGGGTCAGTTTGGTTTGGGCCGCTGGGAGATATCCCGGTGGGTCAGTTTGGTTTGGGCCGCTGGGAGATATCCCGGTGGGTCAGTTTGGTTTGGGCCGCTGGGAGATATCCCGGTGGGTCAGTTTGGTTTGGGCCGCTGGGAGATATCCCGGTGGGTCAGTTTGGTTTGGGCCGCTGGGAGATATCCCGGTGGGTCAGTTTGGTTTGGGCCGCTGGGAGATATCCCGGTGGGTCAGTTTGGTTTGGGCCGCTGGGAGATATCCCGGTGGGTCAGTTTGGTTTGGGCCGCTGGGAGATATCCCGGTGGGTCAGTTTGGTTTGGGCCACTGGGAGATATACTGGTGGGTCAGTTTGGTTTGGGATGCTGGGAGATATCCCAGTGGGCTGGTTTGGTTTGGGCTGCCACGACTACTTTAAACTAAAAATGAAGCTATCCATTCAACTCCTAATGATTATTTGTCATTAAATTTTGATCAAAAGTTCCTATAAGTTTGAGGGTGTTAAGAAGACATTACTTGTAAATAGGTGCAATGGTAATGAACGTAAAACCATACCGTATGCTGTTTCTTTGTGTTGTTTAACTTATTAACAATTTCTTAAACCAAAAGTAAAAATATTTGTTTTGTAAAAAATGACAGTTACTAGCTTTGTAATTTACACAAGTACGTGAAGGATCATTTTACAAACTTTTTTTCTTTTCCAAAATTAAACTCTCAAATATTGTTTGAAAATTAGAAGCAATTTTTGCTTGTGTCAATCAATAGAAAGTAGAAACCTGATGTTTTTTATTGGAATGAAGAGTGACGTAATCATCGTAAAGGAAGCTGAAATATTCTGAGTATTAAATTTACTAAAATAAACATTTATGAATACTTCCCCTCGCCACTTAGGCTTACACTGAAACATAGATTCGGGGCTATTTATGAAAGCGTTTAAGGACGTTCTCTAGCTGTGACAACACAACTCAAGATAGGAATCCCCATATGAATGTATTTACGTTCTATTCAGTGAGTTTTAAAGACTTTACATTGAAACAAAAACCATGAATTTATAAATATATTTTTAAAATAGTCTTAAACTATCACAAAATTACTTTTGAGCTTGAACTAGTTTTTATGTAAACATATTTGTTTTAACTCGTCCACAACTTAGGCTATTTGACTTATTCCCAAAAACTACCAGAACCAATCTTCCTGCTAGAATATAGATTAAAAATATCTTTGGAAGCAAATATATATCTAAAATAGTAAACAAGAAAATTACAATTTCGAAATGCAAGTCAAAATTATCCAGGAGCAAATACTATGTAAACTGTGTAACTGTGTGAACTCGTCAAAGGAAGAGGGTAAGAGTTGTCAGTAGATAAAATAACGGCCTCACAGAATGAATTGCTCATTTTCTCTTCTTTCAATTTATTTTGTAGGCCTACATGGGTGTCTAAGTGTTGAGAGTGTATGAAGTCAAGATGCCATGTCAAGGCAAATATATTAATATCTATAGAAATATGTCTATACCATTTTAGAGGCTGAACAAATAAATGTATAATGGCGAACCAAAGGGAACATGTTCTGAATTAAACACATATATGGTCGGGTTGTCAATGGATGCACCTTTTTGAAATTATATTCAAAGCTAGTTGATCATTGCAGCGATGGCTTTAGATTTGTTCGTTTAAAATCTATTCTAAACATTTATTGGGAAAAGTTTTATATAAAAGGCCCTCACTCAACTTTCTTTTTTTTAGTGCCATGTCTTACTATCCGTTCGTGTTATACGCTTATGGACTAATTACGCTAGTGGTTTTAGGGATTAGGAAGTTTATAATTAGAGGAAGTGTTCTGCACTTGCGTGTAGGGGGAGTGTAAAAACATTTTGGATAAAAACACCTTTAGTACACCCGATCGAGATTCGAACCTCAATCTTCCCGTCATCGGAATCTAGACTACTGCAAGAGTAGCACGTTAGACAATGCGGCCTACGAAGCGGGAACTTTTTTTTTAAGGATTACCCGTCACCGGTAGTCAACCTTCCATAGGTGTTTAGTTTCAAGCAAAACTTATAGTGTTTCCCCCTTGACTCCCCGACGAGGAATTTTAAAACGACCCCTTTACCAACAGTATATTTATTATTATTATTATTAGCACCGCGTCTTAATACCCGTTCGGGTTATACGCACTTACGCTAATGTGTAATGGTAGGGTGATTGTGAGATGAAATGGAGGACTTACAGCTTAACGTGGAATCAAAACCACGGTGGAGGTCTGGCATTCCTCACATTCACAAGATGTCTTGTCAGAGGTGAAGGAAGGGTTTGGTAATCAGATAAATCTTTGCCGGGACCGAGGATTGAACCCCAGCCACCAGCATAGAAACTGTATATTTATTTGTTGTACCATAACTACTTAAGTAAAAATTGAAATGATAAATATAAGAAAAATGGCATTTATCAACTTACCTGCGCATGCAACAGCATTTACATAGGTAAAAACTGGTTTGAACTTCAAAACACGTTACAAAGAACACATCTCTGATTTTAAATATAATAGAACAAAATCAAAATTTGCCGAACATCTTAAATACTCAAACCATCAACCAAAACCTACTGAACAATGTTTGAAACCCCTATATTTTGCTCACAAAGCAACTAAATTAATCACAGCAGAAAACTTGTTCATTCATGCAGATATTCTTCACAAAAAAAACTATTATTAACGAACAACTACACTCATATAACCAAATTTTAATTAACACTATAAAATATTGACCTAAGAACATCAAAGTCCTCTAAACCCATTCTTTCCTGCTCTACCTTCCAACGTAGATAAATGTCCCGTTCGAGCCGGAACCGAGAAGATTAGAACTGTTTATCCTCCCTTATCCTACCCATCTATTCTCCATTTATTGTTTTTTTGCCATTCTTTCATTTTTTCATCTTTCTTCTACTCATATTACATACCTTCGTATATTCAACTACACCTCAAATTAAGTTGTAAGCACTGTATTTATATTTTACCTAACTTTGCAACACACAACACCAAGAAAGTTACCATCTTAAGTTCGTTGTATCACATTGTGTGACATCACCTATGCGAAGTAAGTCTGTTTGTTTTAAATACTCTAACATTATTCAAGATTATATTTAGATCTATTCTTCTTTTCTCGCAATTTTATCTTTAGTTTAACTTTATTCGTATTTTATAGCAAGTCTTTAATTTTAATTTCAGCTCCATGATTATGTGTTCATTTGTAATTGATTCACACTTCTATACTATGATGTTATTTGCCACCCTACCTTGTATTTACCTATTTTTTTCTACTTTTGTGAACAATTTCTAATTTAATTTCGTGTGAAATCCTCGAATTTCACAAGCTGGTTCCCAGCCTGACTAATGACAATGTTTACATATATTAAATTAAGTAAAAGGACGGAAGGAACAACGTAAAACATTGTTTTAAATAACTTGAATAAGGAATTTTGATTTAAGGAAGAACACTTACCTTTTATTAAGCATATTAATTATCCTTTTAAGAAGTGTGATTGACTGTGTTGATTTTGAAGGTCGGCCATGTTTGTTTTAACGCATGGGCAGTGCTATCAAACGAGTAAGTAGGGAACCTCGTGTTTTGGAAGGAAGAAAAAACGAGCGCGATTTTTAATTTTGACAGAAGGAAATAGACATTTAATTCTTTATAAAAACATTATTCTTATTCAATTGGCTATATTTAAATACTTATATTAAACCTACATTTCATTTTTATTTTATCACTAGTATATAGCCAACAATTCATTTTCGTTTTTATTTATACATAGTTTGTTTTCTCTTTGGACTTGGAATAGAACATTTTTAAATTTGAAAAAAGATTAGAAGGTTTTGAATAGTAGGGAGGTCTTTCTTCCTGTTTTGGTGGTCCAAGATGGAGCCAAATGAATGTGGGCTCCCAATTTAAATTATTTTTATAGTGGTTAAAAGGTGAAAGATTAAAGTGAAATTAGTAAATAAAGGAAGCTAAGAGAGTGTGTAAGAGCTACAATGTTTAGGCTCATTTAAATTGTGGAAGAATTTCAAGTGAAACAAAATTTATGAAGATGGTGTTTTCAGTATGGGTGAGGTCAAACCAACTCTTCAACTTTTGATTATTGTAATCATTTCTTTTCTTTTTCCTAAATAAACCAGAACTCTTTTATTTCCAGCAGAACAGACTAACACAAAGAATTATTTAACATGTTATTTTATGTCTAATTATTAATTTTATTGATTATTTATATATTTTTTCTCTTCTTTTGGTCTCAACAATACTGTGCTAAGCTTTATTAAATTAGAATTATAATTAACCGGAATTCCATAGGTAGGATTTGGATGTGGACAAAAGGGAAACCACAATAAATTCATAAAGTGCCAACAATTGTTTTTTTATACATTTATTTTTATTTGTAGCCCTAATTACATTTTTTTCAACAATCCATTTTTTTAAAATCTAAATTGTTCATGTTCTCTTTTAGTTTTAAGTTCACCCAGTGGTCTCGAGGTTGAGAGTCGTTGTGCCACTGAGTTTATAGCCGAGGTAAATGTATTGTTCTTTTTGATTATTATTTTCCCCTTAGATACCAGGGGTGGCGCCCAACTAAAACACGAATTATATAGATAAAGAAAATATTTTTTTTTCATTTAAAACTTTTATCTTATTATTAGATATTATTAGATATTATATTTTTTTTATTACAATACTATATTTTAATTATCTCAGTAAACAAAGGTTTTTATTAATTTTTGGCTTATGATTTGACTTATAAAAGATTGTCATTCAATAATATGTATGTCATGTTTCTAGATTACTCAATTTGACTCTTATTGTAGTACAAGTTACAATTAATATGTATACCAAGCAAATTAACTTTTTATAAAGTTCAAATATAATTCAAATATCACAATATCATTAATTGTCAATCTAAACCCATACATTTAATTAAAATTTAATTATCGATATAATATCTAAGTCTTAACTTTTACAAAAATATTGAAATGTTATTAATTGAACCTTCACTTTACTTTACATCCATTTCTGTTTCCAGCTTGTGGTCTGGGTCAATTTTTTATTCAAGCCATATATTTTTCCACTACCGGCTAGCTAGGCCTGTGGTAGCATAATGTGCCTTATAATCTAACTTGATACTAGGACAGGCACAACATCCAGTCCCCGGCCTTTAATTTATCAATGTGAATGGGTAGATCCATATTTTCATCAATGATAAATTTTCGGCCATGCCGGGAATCGAAAATGGGAAGCTTAGCTCAGTAGGCAGAAACAATACCGATTGAGCTAAGGTGTCGGACTTATTAATCGAACCAAAGATAAATATTTCATTTATCGATACACAATCATACATAAATCATGGTTTCCATGGTGATGTAAGCAAATAATGATTGTACAGGTGAGCCACTGCGCATATAACAGAAAATCTGGGGATCGCTAGGAAAATGTCTACAGCAAACCAGACGGTAGTGATACGTTCAACCACCAAGCGTCCTAGTCGATACGCGAGAAGAGAATTGCAGACCCTGCTATAGCCTTTTAGAACTCATTTAAATAGCTAGAATTACTTTCAACATATTTTTTTTAATCTATCATTTTACATTTGTACTTAATACTCGTTCTGGCTATCTCCATATTTACACCAATAGGGTAGGGGTGGCTTAGGTAGAACTGAATTGAACGTATTCCAAGGTGTATGGAAATCTATCTAAAAAAATACGATTGATATTATAACACTGATCTGCTCATCAGACAAATGCAGACCAATATAGTGCGAGAGTGACTCCTTAGACCAGGGATGGGTAAACTACCTATACCTAATATACCTATAAAGGTAGAGGCCACCCAAATTAAACTCAAAACAAAACATCAGCATCGTTTGTTTTTATTGTTCGATAAAAGTCTTATGTTTTTTGGAGGGACAAAAAGTATTAGACCGTGACTGACCAATGAAAGCTCACTCTCTGAGCATGGCTGACCAATAGACAAACAGGCTCGTCTGGTGGTCCCGACTTCGAAACCCGTCACGCGCAGTGCCCATGCAGATTCAAAGTCACGTCTTTTTAAACCTCAGCAAACAAAAATCAAAGACGTTTGTATAGCCTAGGTTTCCCTCCCGCCAGGATTTGAACCCCAGGCTTTACTGCGGTTTCACGCTCGATCGCCTTTTCTCACTTAAAGTCTTGTGCAAGCCGATAGCCAAAAGATTGGAATATAAAGTTTCATGCTACAGCCCCATTTTCACGGGAAGAACTTTATTTTGACAGCTAGAAAAATTATTAAACCTACTTTCATGTATTCATACGTCAAGGCATGAGATCTGTCTGTCATTTTCTAGAGATATTACCATTACACTAATAATAAAGTAAGCTCTTATCATTTATTTTTAGCACTGCGTCTTGCTACCCGTTCGTGTTTTACGCTTATGTACTAATTACGCTCATGGTCTAGGAATTAGGTAGGCTTAATTTCTAGAAAATGCACCCGCATTTGCGGAAGGTAGAGTGGAAAACTCTTTAAGAGACAACACTCCTCAGTGCACCCAACCGGGACCAAACCCCTATATACCAGTCTTCGGCAGTCTAGTCCAACACGAGAGTAGTGCGTTAGACCACGTGGACACTGAAGCGGGTATTTTTCTATTCTTAAATTGAAAAGACACCTGGACACGAGAATTGAACCCGGGACCTTAGGCTAAGTACGCCAATGCTCTACCACTGAGCTTTCCAGGGGTAGTTAATGTTTTATTCATATTTTAAGGCAGAGTCTTTGATGGACGTGTGGAAAGCGTCAGCTAAATATATGTGATCAATTAAGATCTCACGCTCTCAGATAACGTAGCCACCTTCGACTGGGTAAGGCGTTGTGCTGCCAATAGTACAGTTACATAGGTCCCGGTTTCGATTCCCGTGTCCAGGTTTCATTTTTCAATTCATAGAATATTATTTATTAGATACGGCTATATTACCCATAATTATTAAATATAATAGGTTTAATATTTAATTCTTTATCAATTTTTGCCAAAACAAAGTTGTTTTTATTGTATAAAAGGCTTTTCCAAAGAAAATTGGACTGTACATTTAGTCCAAATGGTTTTGCAAATTGGTGTTTGTTTATCAAATCTAGGATCTGTATCATACTTAATGATTTTATCAGAATTAAATGTTTTATTTTATTTTATTCAAAGTATTTAAATAAAGCTTTCGGTACCGGCTGATTTATAAAATAACTTAAATCTAGAACAGAAACAACACCGAGCTTCCCAGCCATTAATTCATCACTATGAAAGAGGGAGCCCACATTTCACAAGATAGATATATTTTTAAATCATAGCGGGAATAGAACCCGGAACCCTCAGTGGGTAGACACGCTAACTAATTGATGAGCTAAGGCGTCGGACAAGTTGAATTTGAAGGAGTTTCTAGCACTTGGGACTAAACCTAGCGTGAACAACCCCTTCACCAATCGTCACAAATGGCGAATTGACCATAAAAGTGTGGCAGATCTGAGTTTGCCAACTTTCACAGTAAAACAAACGTTTTACTAACGTCGTGTGCCAGTTTTGACTTAATATTTTTCGGCTTATTATTAGATGCATTCTGCTTTTTGAATGAATCACTAACGTAATATTGAATGCCATCCAAGACTTCTCCCTCCTCCCACTCCCTTTTCCAGCCACTTCGTTTCATCTTTGTCGTCAGACAAATGTATTGTCAAATTTTGCATTAAATTGTCTTTCAATTTGAACAATTTGCATCAAATTGCATCTTAGGAAGTTGTAAGTGTGTAGTCAAAGCGTACATGCTTTGAATAAACTTGTACAAACAATGTGTGTTGTTTTAAATGTTCAATTGAACAACCTTAAATTCTCAATTTGTAAATGGTGTGGAAAGTTTCACTTCTCATTCTCCACATTTGTGGCTGCATTGAGATATATGTTGGCCACCTATGGACTAGCTCACTAGACTATAAAGTAGAATAAGTATAACCCTCATTGGAGTTCAGGACTCTAATCTCAGTTATTTTTATTGAGGGTGGGTTTTTCCTAGAGGTTTTACCCGATCTTCCTCCACGAAAATACTATGGCACTTCTTCAAAATTCTCCTTTATCCCTCCCTTCATTACTAATGTAAACATGTAGGCAGCCCAGCCGTGCTGAATAATAATAATAGGTGTAACCTGTAACCGGTAAGAAGGAGTATATTCAGGCAGGAGTGAAGGGAACGTGAGTTAAGATTTGTGTTTTTGCAATTTTTATATCAAAACATTTTGACCAAAATAAATCAAATATTGCTCCAGTAGAAACAGGAAATATAATTGTCTTCACATTGTGATATCAACGGTTGTTGAATATTTGTCAGAAGCATAGCGGCATTAATGACAAAACTTTATAAATGAAGAGAAAAAGTTGTCATTAAATTCCAGGACACCCTTAACAGATATTAAACAATTGTTGAGGTCACCATGTGAGGAAAATTAAACTTTATGTTTATAATGGAGCAATATTTGATTTATTTTGGCCAAAAATATTTTTAATATAAGGATTGCAATAAACACTGCCTTAAACTTGCGTTTCATACACTCCCATCTTAAGGCTTTGATTGTTGGTTGTGATGATTACTCTGAAACCCATTCGCAAAGAGAAAATATTTTAGCCAGCAACATTTGGCAACAAAGCAACGTCCATGAAAAACATTCTGCCACTTAGCCATGGAGGCGGGATGGAAAAAAAGTTATTTTAAATGACGTGTGCTGTGCATTAAGTTATTCTGATGTCGCTCTTGGCAATGCGAGGTTAAGTAATCGTATAAGAAATATGAATAGCATTTGTAGTTAGTATAAAAAGATATTACCTTTCTTCAACTATGATGGATTAAATAACTAAGCTATTATATTTGTTAGTTACGGTTATAGCTGCGTCTAAATATAATATTATTTAAATTGATAAATTACACCTAGACCCAGGAATTGAACCTGGGACCATTGGACAAAGGTCCGGGATTTTATTCCCGTGTAAAGGCATCATTTTTCAATTAAAACATATTTCTTCAATTGGTTAATTTTATTGTTAATTTAACAATTTGGTTACCATACAATGTATGTTAATAGTATGGTATAAGGGAAGTTTAAAAAAATGCTACGAGCAAATACTATAAAGTTAGTCATAAGTATATTATATTTTTTGACAAAATAATCAAAATTCATTAAACAGTAGACTGAGATTAAACGAATTCCTTCTCCCCCCTAAAAAAATACAGTGCCATTTTTCATGTATAAATCTCCCTCGTAGCTATTTTAATCAAAATCATTACTAGTCTACACATTTTCAAAAATCAGTTATCATTAAACTACCCATAGGTGTATTTACCCCCTGAAAAATAAATAGGCTATACAGTGTTATTTGTCATATCTTGTCAGATATCAGTTTTCAACAATCTCGCTTCTACAATTTTGGGAATATTTCAATTTTCTTTTTATAATCAGCAGGGCTCGGATTTCGATTACGTAAATGTGATAAAAAAAATAGCTATAAATACTAAAAGATGACTTTAAATTTTCAAATAAATGAGCTTAAAATATGAAGAGTCGTAATAAGTGTACACGACTAAATAAAACATGCACTTTATAAGTGGAGACTAGGACATTTCCTTTAACAAATAAACTCTTGCATTCAATGTTTATTTACAAATATCTGGTTGAGAAGTATTAGCTACGCCCTTTCTATGCAATACTCTCTATCATAGTTTCAGTATCTCACCAGGAATGTGTATTTTACAACCAGACAAGGGAAGAGGATATAAAGTTAAATGTCTACATCATATTTTCATTCAGACAACTTGGTGGTGAAAGAATTGTGCATTTATAAAATATCGATTGTATACTTAATCAACATGAATGCCTTAAAATGGCTCAAAAATAACTTTCAAAGGTCGAAAACCTATAAAATATGACCTAAAATTCTGAAATGTCAAAAAAATGAGCAAAAAAATGAGCAAAAAATTATTTATAAAATATACATTTTTGCAACTAGGGGATCATGAACAGAATTTATGTACTAATGAGCATTTGATGTGATGTAGCAATAAAAAGATGAAATGTCATCAAAATCTGGGCCCTGATAATCAGTCATCAGTAAACTACCCTTAATTTAGGCGCTTTGATTATCTAATTATCAAGTGTGAGCCACAATCCATCAAACCATTTCAGCTTTGTCTCTAAGGACAAACAATCAACCGCAGGAAGAGGCAGAAGTGTAAGACTTACTTTTTGGGTTCGGGTAAGGGTCGAGGGAGGGGGGGAGTCAAGAAAAATCTAGCATAATATATAGTGGTAAAAAAAATTCACGATTTCAAATATTTTTTTTTATGATAAAGTTAAAAATATGAAATTCTTTTTGCGTTCATCTTTGATAACATGTTACTGTTATTGTATCAATGCTATCAGCTTCAGTGGCCAAATGGTCTAAGGCGTCACTCGTGTTAGACTGGCCAGTTGAATAGGGGGAGATAGGGGCTTAAATCCTGGTTGGGTGTACCGAGTTTTGTTTTTTCCTAAACGTTTTCCTAGTCTACCTCCACGCGAATCCGGGTAGATTATCTCTAGACATGATTCCTTATGCATCCCCTACTTCATTAGAGTAATTATTATAGATGCATATAGCCTGAGCAGGTAGCTATACGATTTAATAATAGTAAATAATAGTAATAATAATAAAAAAGTAGTAATGCTAATAATTTATTAATATTTTCAACATGTCAACTGCAGAGTACATGAATATACTGTACATATGAATGTATGAAGCAAGTTTGAGTAACTGCTGTAACTATGAGACACTAACCCTTCCTACCATTTACTTGCCATGTGAGGTCAAATTTTAAGTGATGGAATACTCGTCCTATCATTTCTCTGATCATTGATTTAATAAATGAAAAGCAAGGCTGTCATATCCGTGATTTTTTTTAAGTGCTTAAAATGTTACCTAATTGCTTCCCCGTCCTCTTCCCCTCCTTTCACGATAAAAAAACCACACCTAAATCCCATTAGTCAACAATAACGATCTCATTAACATTTCAAGTCATGTAATGAAAATATGATTTTCTATTCAAAGCACGAGGGCCCCTACGCTCCCCCCCCTCCCCCATTTCCCCTTACAAAAAAATTATGCAAGGATATGACATGCAAATTCATCAATTTTAAAAACGACGACACGCATTGTGAATTGAGAGAAAGATAGAGGGCTGGGTGGTAGGGGATTTGGGGAGAGGGGTGGTAAGGGATTTGGGGGGGACGGGGAGGGGGGTTGAGGAGGGCCTGGTAAAAAAAAAGTTATTCACGAGTATGGAATTAATTTCGCGGGTGAAGCTGTTCTAATACCATGAACGATTTAGGAATCCTTTCTATATCCATTAAAACATTTTTAACGATTGTTTGGGATTTTCTCTTTTTTTGTTATTTTTTGTTTTAAAAAGGCCGCACTGGGGGGGGAAATAAAAAGAAGGTGAAGGTTAGGAGTGAGAGGGGAAAAAATGGATGTCAGCCAAGTCTAATACTCACCACATAAAAATAAATTAAAAATAGTTTCTTTAATTATTATTTTTTACGTAGCCATTCATACATGTTTGTATACATAAAAACTACACTGGCCGGGCAAATAAAATATATCATCTATTCCCAGTAACCTTGTTTATTTAATTATTATTCTTGTCCAGTTGAAAAGTCACTTTAAATTAAATGTTAAGTGCACCTTACAGAAGTTTTTTTTTCTTAAAATAGAGACATAAGATTTCTGAAACTACATAATATACATTTTTGCAGAAACACTCCACCAAAGATCATAATAATCAATTTCTGATTTTAGAAGAGCTTCACAAAAAATTAATATATCTGCCTTTAGCTCAGAAACCATTGGTTTTTATATAAAAAAATTAAATAAAACGTTTTTATTTTTAATAGCACAACAAATTTACAATTATAATTTTTTATTATCTCAAATAGTTGTGGAGCTTTGATCGAAATTGAAGATTTATACACTTGAAAAGTAACCTTAAAGTAATTTTCATGTGAAAACTAGAATTTTCATTTAATTTTTAGCGTTAAACAATGTTTTAATACAAAATTTCATCAAAATCATTTGAGCGGATTTTGAGTAAAGCATTTTTTTTTCTATATTTTACCTTCAGTAAAATACCTTCAGCTTTAGGGTTTATATATCTAATTCCAAAACCTCGGGGGAAACTTATGAAAACCCAAAATATCAAGTCTTAGCTTGATTGGTAAAATGGTTTCTATACCTGAAATATCCCTCGAGGTCATCCTCAAATTAATCTACCTTACCTTAAAGACCTTCTCTGAAAAATTAAAATACCCACCTCTAGTTTTTATTTTAACGATCTTACTAATTTGGCATGAAAGATATTTAACGAAAGGCGTAAAAATGACACTAGAAGAATTTAGAAGCAATGAGAATAGACTTTTAAAATTATCCACGTTTTTATCTTAAATGATTTAAAACTAATCATAAAAAATCAAATATTAAGTCATAAGTATAGTTCTCGAGTTAGATGGCGTCTGAAATTGTTAGTTAAAATGTTGGGTTGAGGGAGGGGGGGAGGTAGCTCGTGTAAGGTCTGTATTTTACGTTTTTATGCAAAAAAAAAAACTTTTTAGAAAATATAACTCAAATATTGTTTGAATAGATACGTTTAGTTTAATTTTTTGTACATATTGATCTATATTGTTATTGAACATTTCTCATGATCGTGATATTTGACAAGGAAAACTTTCAGAAGGAAATAAAAAGTCTTTGTCAAATCAAGCAATTCCCCAACACAGATATTCAAGAACGTTTGGAATGACTGTGTGTAGAAAATTAAAATAAATGGTTTTAATGAAGCAATATTTTTATTAATTTTTGATATACAAAAATAAATGTTCTTTATGATAGTAACTTAAAATACGGACCTTCTCGCGTTCTACTCCATCCCACCTTAAAATTTATCCCTAATTTATAGGGATAATTTGAAATTAAAACGGACAAAAAATGTCTTATTAAAAAAATGGATGAGTTGGTTGGGTGTTCTTATAAAAGTAATTCATTGATAAATGATCCCCCCCCCCTTTTCAATCACGTCTTACTAACTGTTCGGGTAGTATTCATAGGTACCGATTACGGTTATGAGTTAGGGATGAAGAACGTTGAATTTAAAGGAAGCGTACTTGCATTTGCGTGGACAGAGATTAGGAAACTATTAAAAAAAATGCTCCAGTACACCAAACTGGTATTCGATTATTGATCTTCCCGTAACCGGAAAAACAAACCAGATGAGCCTGACATTTAGCTCACTTGACCACTGATACAGGTATTTTAACAAGCAAAACAAAAAAAGATTTAGACATTTTTTATTTTTTTATTCTAGCATTGCGTCTTCCCACGGTTTATGGTTATAGGCAGAGGCAAGCTTTTATGGTGAATATTTTTAAAACAATTCTCATTGATTTTTCGAAATAGTGGTATTTGGTGTTGAAACCTAAACACCAATATTTACCGGCACATCACCCTACTCTATATCGCACAACTATAGCATACTACATGTAGTCATGTTTTTTTAATTTATCTTGGTACGTTTATCAGTCACTACCAAATTATACGTTGAAAAATACCGTTCATTGTCTGCATTTGAAATGGGCAACCAAAGTAATTGTAGATTATTATTATTATTATTATTATTATTATTAAGGTTTGGCAGCCCATCGACACATTGAGGTCATTAGGGCCTGAGATTGTAGAAATCTTTCTACAAAAACACGAACATTTTCATTGTTGTTTCAAATCTACTAGAGCTTTTAACACATACACTTAGTAACTGTCAATTTGTTTTGAAATTAATGTGCACAGTTGTTTGTTGCTTAGTTGAAAATCACAATGCAGGTCTCGGAAAGCAGGAAGGTCCTTGAACATTTTTTTAAGCTCCCTCCTATCATTAGAACTAGGCTTATTCAGTAACTTATTAGGCCAAAACAGTTATCCTAATGCTTTAATCGATTTAATTTCGTAACCATTTTTGGCCAACATTGAATTTGGTTTAGCACAAGTTAGTGCACCACACGCCTTCAAACACTCCTCACTTTGTCCTCTGCACATTAGGCCTACTTCAACCTACTGTAATGTTTCTTGAAAAAATCATGGCGCTGATATTAAACTAGAAAGCAAGTTCCGCTTATTTTTTTAAAATCATAATTTGAAGTGAAAACTACGTTTCTTTTCCAGTCCTCTTTCAGTTTTAAAGCTTCGCATGTGCAAAAGACATGATCCAGACACATTCTTAAAGCTTGTGAGAGAGATTTATGACTACGTATTTTTATAGAAAATAAAATGGCGGAAAATGTTATATTGTGAAAGAATGCTCGTTCAATAAAATATTGTTATTAAAACTTCAAATTCGACTATATTTTGAAATATTAAAGTTTGTCAGAAAATATTATTTTTCGCGTTAATCGCGAGAGTAATAACATTTAGTGAGAATAGTAAAATTTTGTGAAAACGCTTGGTTCCAAAATATATCGGATCACTTCAGAAACATCGTGAAACGTGTAAATATAGATTTTAAAGCTACAGAAAAAAATTCGCGTTTATCGCCAATAGCAAAAAAAACACAAAAAAACTGCCTCTGGTTGTACGTAATTGTACCGATTACATTTAAGTTCTAAGGTTAAGTAAGGTCGAATTTAAAAGAAGTGTACATTCGTTTGCTTAGAGGGAGAGTTGAAAACCATTTGTAAAATACTACCTTCACTACATACGACTGGTATTTGAACCGCTATCTCCCAATCATCATCAGTCCAGTTTATTGAGAAAGTTACGCCTTAGATTTCATGCGGCCACCAAAGCGGGTATTTTATATTTAATCCTTTCCATTGAGATCACTCTAATGAGTTCTAAGTTAGAATGTCTACTGGGTGTTTAAAAAAAATTGTATGATATTTTCACTTTAGTTTACCCTTCTTCTTTCCTTGCTAATGATGATTAATTTCCTCTAGCTACCTTCCTCATATGTATCCTATTGATTAAAACGTTAAATAACTTCTTTTAATAAAGCGACACGGAGAAATTTTTATAAAACAAATTCAATTTGTCACCACTATAAGAGAGCTTATTTAATATTTGGGGAGGAATTTGAGAACATCCATTTTGTAACCTACTTATGACTGAAACAGCACTCAAAAATAATATTTTGACAAGTACATATTAAAGACAAGAGATTTTTCTTTACTAATTCTTTAAAAAAAAATGAAACAGACTTTACTCCAAAAAACAATTTTGAAAAAAGTAGTAGCTTGCATCTTACCACTCATCAATCAAAAAAATAACCTCACGCGCAAGTTTATATTTTACGCTCCTCCTTCCTTCCATAATTTCTCGGTCCCCCACTATACCCCCTCCTCACACACACTCAACATCCTCCCTTCTCCCAATAATTTTTTTTTAAACTCTAAAGGTGGGTCCCTATATCGAGATGATGCATATCCAAATAACGCATGACAAATAGCCTCGTGCATGTACAATATATATGCGCGTGCACACACACACACACACACACTGAAATAAACGATGATGTTTTGAACACCGCCGGTACATCATTTTAACTGGACGTGAACTGGGTTTAACTTAGTCGCCATGTTTGGTCTATGTTAGATTTATGCCCCGCGACTTAACGTTACATTTTTTTTCTTATTCTCCCCCCTCGTAAAATTATTTTGGTAAAATAACAATTCTGTGCCTCTAGGTGTGGAAAAAAAACAGATATCTATGAAATGAAATTACTGTATATTAAAGTTTAAAAAAAAATAGCTGAATATTATTAATATGAATACGGTGGCTCTCTAGTTTATATTTATGCGACTCCAGGAGTTGCTAGTAATAATTTAATGCCTGATGCTTGGAAAGAACACGACGTTTTCACTTCACAGGTTGTAGAGGAGGATCATTTTTATTTTAGGGAGACGGGTATTTGGGAAGGTGTTTTTTTGGGGGGGGGGGAGGAGTGGTAGTGGTTGTACAAGTGTGAAATTGCTGCTTAAGGTGGAAGTGTAGAGAAGCGAAAATAATAATATATTTTTTGCAGTTTTTAATGTAAAACATTCTTGTCCAAATAAAATTAAACCTTTCTCCATTAGAAACATAAAGCAAAAGCATAAGCAAAAACTCCTTTTCGGCGTAATCGTATATGTTTTCAAAATTCTCTTTCGGCAGTTAGGAACCATTTACTTATATAGTTTGACTTAAAACTAGGAACGTTTATTATAGAACTTTTCACTTGCGTATGTGTCAAAGATAAATTGACTTAAAATTTAGAACTTTAACTAAAGTTAAAATATCTAATGGTAATGTTTATATTTCTTTTTCACTTGTATTTATTTCGAAGAATAACTAACTTTAACTCTAAACGTTTAATCTTAGTATAGGTGTCAAAGATTAATGGAAGTAAAAGTTAGGACTTTGACTAAAGTTGAAATATCTAATGGTAATGTTTATATTTCTTTTGCGCTTGTGTTTATTTTGAAGAGTAAAGAACTTTAACTTTAAACTTTTATACTTACAATATGTGTTAAAGATCAATAGACTTAAAACTTGGGAATTTTACTAAAATAAACAGAGTGTGTTTATTATTTATTTAGTGGTATTTAATAAACTACATAGTACGATGAATTTTGTTCTTACTCCCTTTTTACATTCATCCTTAGGCATCACATGGTAATCATAGTCTGTAAGATGATCTTTTCTGAGGCATAATTACGTTTTGGTTAAATGGTATTTGTTGTTGGGGTTGGCCGTGGGGACGATCCCGCAATAGTTCTTTATTGCGTGGGTATTGCTATATTGCTAATGTTTATCTCAGTTTTTCTGCAATTTTTTACTTACCTAGCACACTCTTTCAATTTGCGTATTGTCATTATTAATTTCTTTTGTATTCGAACCATCAAAGTTAGGTGTTAGGGTAAAAATATGGTTCAAGTTTAATTTTCTTCGCATGGTGACCCCAACTGTTGTTGAATATCTGCAATGAAAATAGTGGCATAAAATGATAAACTTTTTAAATTAATAGGAAAAGTTGTGATTAAGTTACAGGACACCCTTGACAAATATTAAACAACTGTTGAGGTCACCATGTGAAGAAAATTAAACTTTGTATGTTTCTACCGGGGAATTATTTGATTTATTTTGACAAAACAAATGTTTTGATATAAAAACTAAAGAATACTGACCTTAGATTGCCTTCCTTACACTCCCACCTTAAAAGAGGTATCTGCTCCCTCAACAAATGTTCAAATATTGGGTGTCTCTAAAAGCCATTTATACTGCGATTTAAACTGCTTTAGGATCCACGTGGTGGGTAGGCTGGAGAGCATAGTTGCCACATAGGGGGAGTTAGTGCGGTACTACTATGCAAGCATAATCAGTGACTGTCAAGAAATCTGGCAGCCTGTATCGGTTGTTATGACAAATACCTTTCACGGATTGGTTGAGCATGTGACGATCCTCCACTTCCCTCTCCGGCTACAATGACCTCAAACCTCAAAGCAGTTTAAAACGTGGTATAAATGAGATTTTCATGCTGTTTGGTTTAAGTCATAGTCGCTCTAAAATCACTGACGGACGCCATAAAAAGTAGTTGCCATTTTAGTACATAATAGGCCTACAAATAAGATTAATGTTTTTATATGAATTGCCGAGTATATATATATATATATTAGCATTTGACTTAATTAAAATATTTCGCTCGGGTGAATTGGGATTCCTAAATGGTTTTTCACTCTCCTTCATATATCAAACCTTCTCAATTCCTAGCCCACTAATGTAATTAGTACTCAAGAGTATAACCCAAACGTGTAGTAAAGCATGGTGTAAAATTTTTTTTTTAATTCAATCCATATACAAATTTAAATTGTATTATTTAATTTTTAAAAAACGTGGACATAAGTCTTATTTCTGGGACGATTGATCACTTTGGATTGGATGGAAATTTTTTATATTTACTTTTACACCAAGTTTACACTAATTCATAGCTTATATAACCTTATGTAAGTTTATATTAAGCTTTAGGTTGTGGTTTTGACTTAGAATATGGATAGCTGGATGTCATTATGTATCCATAAATCAAATTCTAGTTGGGTACACTGGGGCAATTTTCATGGGAAAGGTCTTATCTAACATTTAGAAAAGTCACTGTATCTATTGTCACGTATTCATACGTCAAGTCATATGATTTGCAGCTGTTACTTCTGATATATATTATCAATACCTAAAAAATAACACTATTAAAACTTCATAGCGTTAACTCGCAAGAAAGATATACTGACGTGACCAGTCGCTGTCGTTATCGATGATAGAACCAACATTTACAGATAGAGGGTGTCATGTGGTCAGCACAACGAGCCCTACACCCCTCAATATCAGTTTTATAAATCAGTGCTGCTACTTATTTATTCAAGTAGATCCTCATTTGTTCTCATGAGGCTTAGTTGACCTTGTTCCAGACCCACTGCTCCACAGATACATTTTGAAAGCGTCTGGGATCGAACCCAGGACCTGTGGATTCAGAAATGTGACCAATAAACTACAGAAGTGGTAAATAATAATAATCATATAGTAACACGTCATCAATTTTGGCTGCAAAAAAAGTACTTTTTAAAAGCCCCTTCCTATTAAAATTGGTATGTATGTACCCATTTGTACCAGCACCACCAACAAGATGCATGGACTCGATAGGAACTGATAAATAAAAGGTAGTTATTACTGTTTTGCAAGGCATTGTAGCATCTTAAGGACACCAAACTTTATTCGTCGTCACTAGGCACATTGGTTTTTATAATATATTGTAAGTAGGCTAGTAACTTTTCCCATATTTTGAATGTGTTAAACTTAGTAATGTATTTTAAGATATATAAATGTTTGAAATTAAACAAATGTTTAATTTATAAGGGCCTGTATTTATTTTAATACTATACGAACCTGATAAATAAATAGGTAAGGGTCTAGTTGATTTCAAAGGTGTTTATTTAATTCACAACTTAAGGACTCTTAGGAATCTCAGTTATTTATTTTCTTAGCCTCGTGACTCTATTATCCATCTCGATAATTATAAAATGTTTATACAATACAGATTGTAGCTTAATTCATGTTTTTTTTTAAGTTTTGTGAAACAAAAGGGATTTAGTATGGAAGCATTTAATATCATGTAATTTTTTCCCTTCCTTTGTTATCTTTCTACACTCTATATCGTTTAGAAAAGAAATAGAAAGGATTGGGGAAAATAAGAACACTTTGTTTTACCGCGTAGCACAAAATAACCAACTTCCACATCAAAACAAAAGTAATGATATTGCCATTAGCTACAATACATCAAAAAAGGATATCCATTATAAGTAATGTGTGCGCAACCCACATGTTAGCGAAGTGTGGTAAGGCCTTCATATCGTATATATCCAACCCCCCAACCCCCTCTATCTTCCCTTCATCTACCGAGTGTCATCGTTTCGAAATGAGTTACAATACTTGTTGCTAGCTTAAGTTAAAAGTTGTGGCAACGATGCAAGATTATCTTCAAACATTAGCAAGTTGTCTACTGTTGCTATCTAGAGAGATATAGCACATGGTCGTTAAATGATTATATATAAAAAAAATTAGTGAATCTTAGAAGCGATGGCTTCAGATTATCGCGGTTATTCGAAAAATTTTACTGGGAAAAGTTCTATAGCACGAAGATACACAACTTTTTAGTTAAAGGCTATCAACTTTATCGGTATTAAATTTTTAAGCAAAACATATTTTTCAACTTCCCACCACGATGGGAGCTTTAAAAAGACCCCTCTACCGCTTGTCTATTTGTTGCACCATACCACTTAATTAGAATATTCGAGCTAATATTTTAACTAAAAATATATATTTTTCTTATCGAAATACACAAATTATGGTTTCCATGGTGATTTAGACAAAGAATGATTGTACAGATGAACTACTGCCCCCATAGAGGAAAAGCTGGAAAGTTGATAGGAAAATCGGGTTTTCGTTGGAAAATACTATTCTTTTTATCAACATCCTGGACTACTAACCTTTAAAATTAGAAGTTTAAAAAAAAATTATCACCGCGCATTGCTATCCGTTCGGTTTATGTACTAATTACGCTAACGGGTTAAGGATGAGGAAGGTTGAATTTATAGGAAGTGTACCCACATTTTCGTGGAGAGAGTGGGGAAATATTTTAGGGAAAACCACCCTTAATACACCCGGGCGAGATAGAACCAAGATCTCTCCATCATTGGCATTCTAGTCTATTTCGAGAGTGATGCCCTAGACCATGGAGCCACATTAGCGTTTTTTATCTTCAGAATCGGCTCTACCGTTTTCTCATAATTTTATTGACCAAATATGGGCTTATCACATTATATACACAGACTATATAATATGTATAGATGTATACAAATGTCATCAACCTAGCGAATGAAACTGATGCTTTTAAATTAACAGCGAATAGGCTCTTTCTCAACTAATATCACAGTGTTATTTAGCCCTGCATGGTAAATGTTTCTCTGGCTATCACAAAGCTTCTAATTTTCCTTTCGCTTTTTATTCCCTCCCAACCAAAAGATGACTTTGATGGAAATGTTCTCCAGAAGTTTGAATGACCCTCTTTAATATCAGTAACCGGCCCCGTGGTGTGATGGTCAATGTGACCAGGCTACGAATCTAGGGGTAAAGGGTTCGATTCACGGCTGGTACCTTGGGTATTTTTCCCTAAAGGGTAACTACCCCAACGGTCGCCAACGCTTGGTCAGTTAGACCTATGTTAGGTTTAAAAGTTTCCACTGGTTCCACACCCTCATACTCACTATCATCATCATCATCATCATCATCATCATCATCTCATCGGAACATAGAACGAGCCCCCACGGAAAGGATGTATGATTAGTTCATTCGGGCGTCCCCTGGGCAACGGTACATTAGTACTGGTTAGTCTTTGTACAAACCGGGTTAGTATTAATGTACCACCCGCCTCAGTGGCGTAGTTGGCTAGTGCGCTAGTCGTGTTGAGCTCAACTGCCGAGGATGGGGAGATCGAGGTTCGAATCTCGGTCGGGAGAACTGGGGGTGGTTTTCCTAAATGGTTTTCCACTCTCCCTCCACGCACATGTGGATCCACTTCCTCTAATTCAACCTTCCCAATTCCTAAACTATTAGCGTAATTAGTACTTAAAGCGTATAACCCAAAAGGGTAGTAAGACGCGGTGCTAAATAATAGTAAAAATTAATGTATCCCAGACGCGAAAAATCTCAATCACATCATCGATAGTGCTAGCGCTGCCTAGCGAAGGGGTATGAGAATAAATTTTAAATTTCAATCAACCGTATAAAATATTTGCTAGCGTGCTCTTTGAGCATATACTTTCACCGGTAATTGTGAAAATAGTGATAAAGAAGTTCTTTTTTTGGGAGAGGTGGTAAAGAGAATTATTTTTCTATAATTATGAAATAGTTTTTTTAAAGCAAGGACATTGACTATGCATTTAATACTTTAAAGCGAAGACACAGTGGTGTATTTAGTCTTTTTTGTTAGGATTAATACCATTGTTAATATAAACTTAATCTAAGGGATTGGGATAAAGAGGTTAGTTTTAGAGAAAGTGCACATACATTAGAGTGAAGATTGGATGGGAAAATCCTCAGTGATACATCACCTGTTAAAAACTGTCCATTGACGCGGAGAACGTAGTAAAAAATAAATGGGTTTTTAGGTGAGTGCCAAATTTTGTTGAAACATGACTAAAATCAATTTTACTTTTTCTGAAAGATAGAAGATAGTGGTATGGGTATGCGTATTTAATATCATTGTATGGTAATCATATAAAATACTAGATCCAATTTTACGTGTTCATACGTCAATTCGAGTGATCTGAAACAGTAATTTTGTATTTATATTATTTAGTGATGAAACGAGGTTCTGTTATAGCTTGAACATATGACATTTTGTCTGTCCGGAGCTTTGTTACGCGATAACTGTCAAACGCATTGACCAGTTTTAACTAGATTTGGCAGGAAATTATTAATTTGTACTCAGATCAAAAGATGCATGGTACTGTACATAGTATTTCAATATGGTTATCCGTTTCAATATGGCAGCTGCTAAATTTTTTGGTTATTTAACAGCTCATTTCATAGGATTTTTAATTAATGGTTCTAAGCAATCGATCGAGTACCTAAGGTACTTTTTTTAATATTGGCATATAATGTGTCTATGGACGGGAATAACGGTTATTCTCTCTCTATTGAGTACGGTATGATTGAGTTTATTTAATTAACTCTATAACGTTCTAATTATCCGTTAGCACTTATACTCAAAATACCTTATATATAATTATCACAATAAATCCAAGAACTAATAAATTCTAACAATATGTGGCAGATTTAAACTCACTGTGAAATCGTGTTGCTGGGAAACGCCCAGACTTGAGGAAAGTGCCCCAGTTGACTGTTCAACACTTCTTGGAGGAAGTTCAACACACGGACATCTTAAACGCTTGCCAGACCTAACAGTAATGACGAGCAGTGATGGGCAGAATTTGATGAATAGAATCGATTCATTCGATTATTTTAAATAATCGATTTATTCGATTCTTTCAAAATCATTCGAATGAGAAAAACATTCGAATGAAAACATAGCTGACTTGACGCGAGCTGGCCGATTCAT